>UZAN01040142.1:24575-65075 GCA_900618425.1 Echinostoma caproni | reverse complement strand
CCAAATTGCCAATACATGTTTGTTCAGGTTTTGCCTACGGTGATAGTCAATTAATTTGGTCCGACAGCAACGAAGGGACAGACAGATGATAACCTGTTAACTGCAACGCACATTGTGTTATACTTCTCACTAGTGATCTTGAACAAGTAAACCCCTTCTGACCCTCACTGCGATCTGAATGGATATTTTTCCGCTATTTTTGGCACTTGAAATCCCTCATTCCAACTAGAGACTGTCGGATTACTGACTTGTACTTTTATAATGCTCATGTTGTCGCAAACTACAGTGAATCATCCTCGATACAATCCATTATACGCCTGAAAATTGTATTCCGATTAACTAATACCACTTAAGAAGCAAAATCACAATGTGTGCTCTTCTTTTATCACAATTAAAATTGTATGCTTGTCCATTTAAAGCACCACAGTGGAATGAAATGGTATTTCTGGGCTGGTCATCTTCGTTAGCAATAGCTGGACGGTAGAAGCCGAAATCATGTAAATTCCAAACAAATGGGGAACTTATGCATCGTCTAGCATACAAGATGTCTCACTTTCAGTATTCATAACCGAAAACAGTTTGATGAACATTTTAAACTAAAGCGTTTTAAGGTTTGTGGAATGTGATCATAACACGCAAATGTTATTGGATCTCAGATCGGGAATCCAGCATGGTTTTCTCTCCGTTTTACTGTGAGTTCATCAGCAAAATCAAGAATTTTGATTAAATGAGTAGCGTGATTCATGATTAGGTGTGTGATTATGTTTATTGGAAGGGATTGGTGATGAGACACACGATGAGCGTCCAGTGTAACCGGAATGGTTGAAAGATTTATGGGGTCGCCGTAGGGTTCATCTCCAGTCATCATCGTGAAGCGAATTACAGTGAAGCTAAATTCGCTGATCGCTGCCAAACTCGCAATGCATACAAGGTCAGTGGTAAAAGTTAAGGTGGATAGGGCTTGGATCTATTTTGAGGGAGGGAGAAGACGATGAGCCACTATGGTCAACACACCAGTTACACACCAGTCATGTGACTGAAATGAAACTGGGTCCATCACGGACGATTAGGTCACTTACTGGATCACTGGTTTAATACATTGCCAAAATAACTCAAGCTGTGAATGTGAAGGGTTATTCCGCTATCTGTAAAGTATCTGCTCTCAACTATCAAGACAGGTTCATAGTTGTTTGCTTGAAACAGCGTAAGGGATACGAATTCGTTTGCAAACCCCTTACCCTTATATTCCGCCCCCAAACAATTTGTGCAGGTAATCGAGCTACCTATATCCACTCCACACAGCCCATAGTTCGAGTAGTTCCGACGATCAGATGATCCATGAAACATTATGTGATCATTGAGAATCCCGTACCCGGTCCCAAGACGAAGTTAACACCGAATAATCTGTGAAGCCCATTTAACCTTTTATGATTGACTGCCAATATAAATTGATATATTTTTTGCGATGTATTGATATGATTACAGAACGCTGATAACGAGCCTGTTTGCCTACATATGTTGCATTTGGAATAGGCTCTGTAAGACTGTTTAGACACTCAATATAAATAATTGTTTTCTTTGAAATAATCCAATCTACCCGCATACCAAACGAGTAGCCTCATCCGTTTTACATCAATCAATCCACAGTTACCAAGACTCTCAGATATCTGGCGCTTTGCATGGTGCCTACTTCAAAGTGTCTACACTCTCCTTTCAGTGAATGCTGGGTTTCAGAGAGGGAATGAATAATCGCCGCGTTCAGTGGCAGATACCATATATGAGACCAATTGACCACATATGAAATGCCATGTGCTCACTCTGTTCCTGCGGAACATCCAATCACGCCTAAATAGTAAGTAGTTGGGAGTCATGGTGAGCTGATTATTTCTGATAGGTTATGTAGGAACGGAAGAAACTAAAGCGCACCTAAAACCAACCCATTTGGAAAAAACCACTAATGACGTGAAGGGTGAGAGTAGCTGGTCTTATTATTTAAGAACTGTGTCATCCAATTGACTCATGTTCCTATAAATACACAGAAAGCTAGTTCAATATCAAAAATACATTGTTGATAATGTTGAGGATGGGATAGCGAATGGTTTTCGTTGCGAGCACCCGCATTGCGAAGAATGTAGCCGTCTCATCTACCTGAGCCGCAGCCATCTGTTTTCACTCTGCAAGAACAAAAAGGAAAGTGGACTGAAATATATCCCTAATTACCGGATATTAAACAAATATAAGTCCGCTCTCAGAGAGAACAAATCCCTTTGCAACTACCAACGCATGGCTTACTTTCCGAGTTAACGTCAGTCAATGAGCTACACGATAAAGTATCAGCTCAAACAAGGAGAAGTCGCCAGTGTCCCAAAAAAAATTTCATGNAATTTCATGAGACTTGATGAGGAATATAAAGACTGATTGTCACTGATCACCATTATTGCATGTAAAAAGTGCCATATTTCCCTATGAGATTCGTTTTGCCATTTACGCTTCATTCTGGCCATCACCACGTCTGTATTTTTACTAGGCTAGGGTTCCCGCCCGATCAATTGATTTCAATTATTCATTCGGTCCAAAATGGTGCAAGCAAATGGACAATAATCCCGGTGTATCGAACTTTCACATCACAACTTAGTGAAGCATTCAGTCTGTCTCTTGATTTACGGGACTGCGCTAATGCAATACAATTTATAATGCAGGTAAAATAACATGAGTTTATCAAATAGGTTAAGACATTTGTTAGTTTCTTAACTAACTAAAAACTGCTATGGACAAAATGAGAGATGAGTCCCAGCATTTGGACCACTGACGTATTGGATTTTGACACCATCAGAAAGGGGTACAGCGGAAAAGAATGACATATTAGTAATTTCAGTTACTACGATTTACTAAAAAGCAACTACTCGCTGGACAGCACTTGAATTGCCTGCCCTAAATAGTCCGGTACGTATTGCAATAAGAGCTGTGTATATACAACTGGCTACAGTCTAATACTTTTCCAATACGTAATAAACAATTACACAGTCAGATCCACCGGTTATAGAAGTATATCTGACAGGTCTAAGATGTCGAATACCATTGGTATCTTCGTCAATTTGGCCTGCTCGTTCACTCAAAACTTCTTTGTTTTTACCTGTAACAGAAGTGGTACCAGACTACTCCTTTGCAGTTGTTTCAGTCGGGGTCCCTTATTGAATTGAACCGGCATTTTAGCCTGCTGTGGTTGTGAATCTGAATAATTTATTGAAGAACTTGCATCATTTTTTGTATTATTTGGTTTCTGTGTTGTTCCAGGTGCTACTGTTGGTTTCTGTGTTGATTCCGTCGTAGATACTTCTGTTCTTGTCTTGTCGGAGTGCGCACTCACGTCAATCGGTGAATTGAATGTAAACGTTTGCGTTTCACTTGATTGACATGGCTTTTCAGATTTCCCGTCAATGGTCACTTGNACTTGTACACAGTTCGATAGTTTGTCTAAATAATGTTTTTTTACTTCCATTTTATTTATTGAATATACAGATATACAGTAAACATTCCGGAAATGGGGCAACGGCCATACAAGGCTGTCAGGTAGGACGAGCGGTGGTGGAGTGGTTCGAAACCGGGACACACAAGTCACAAATTGGTGACCTAAACACATGACCAGTACCGCCCAGGAGTGATTTGATTTTCCGCGCATCACCAACTACAACAGACTCAAATGAGCTATTGTTCACTAACATTAACTTAGACATTAGAAATGGAACATAATTAGCGGTACACAGTACCTTTGGCACTTAACTGGCATTTAGATTGCGCGCGTTCAAGTGGGAAACGGAACCGTCAATAGCGTGGCACACAATTGACGAACAAATCATGTGCGAAACTAGAGAATGAGTGCGCTGAGTGCTCACGTTGACGAAGATATAGGTGTTTGGCGCATAGTATTCATTTATCTTCAAAATACAATTCGTTGATCTCTTTAATAAACACCATGTTGTATACAATCTAGGCTTTCAGTTCACCCTTCGCTGACGTTACACAAGATGAAGTTCGTCACAAGCACAGTGCTAATCCTCCACTTCTCTCCTGTAGCATAGAATCAAATTCAGGTCATTTCATGATCCTGGATCCTAGGACTGAGATGTGTAAGATACGATGCATGCAGTAAACTGGCAAAGATGGGTTTTTCTTTGCCGTGTATAACGAAGATGAAAACGTGTCTCATCAACTGACTGGTAGTCCAGTTGGCTGTATGCTCACGCTTTTCATGTGTATTCCTCGGATTCACACTGCTGACGACAGCTTAACTGGTCCAAGTGGATCTCTAGTACGTTCTAATCTTTCAGCTCACGGTTGATTTTCTCTTCACGCAACAATGTGTACCACATAAAATCCGTAATTGGTGGTAGACAGCTTTGCTGTCGTCCTACACGAGCACGGGCCTTTTGCGTTTCATCGCCACATTTCATTCAGCGCATTGTTTTGGTACTGAAGTGAACAATAACGTCTTCAGAGATTCATTAAACCCTTTCGGTAATTAGAAACACACCATATGTTTGAGCAAAATCAACACCAGGCTCTTGAAATGATCTTCAGTCTCTTTTGAAAATATATCTATTTACACCCTAGTCATTGTTGCCTGTCTGCTGGGATTTGTTCTAGGTGCACCACTAAGGAAGTTATTTGTACATTAGTTGTATGATTATGCTAAGTATAGTCTATTTGGTGCACTTACATTTTTTTAATTCAAGCGAATTTTGCCCAACCTGTCTAAGGTGAAGTTTTCATTTAGGGTTCGTTCGCTTGCCTGCACATCCGAAGCACGATCAAGAAATATCAATAGCTACAGGTCCCAATTAAGTGGTCACCTAAGTTCACAAAAGTATCACGTGCGACCACATTTTACATAATATTTTGTGTGTATACATAGTACAACCGGCTAAAATGTTTATTGTTTTAAATGCGGTAAGTTTTGATTGATTAGCTTCACATTATTTGTTGAATTTAATAAAATAAATCTAATATAGCTAAAGTAATGAAGCTTGTGTTCGGATTTTCAACCGTTCTTACGTTCTCGTTCACTAATGCACTTGGATTCTATTCATGTTGCGTTACTCACTCCCGTTCGCCCCGTAGAATATCGAGAATGTCCCATTCAGTATGGTCATTTCAGCTTTATTGAAGGATGGTGATACATCATCTCATTGTACGCTTACGTTCACAAAAGTTTGCAATGTGAACAGGCAATTCCAATAAAACCGATTGGGATCAGCAACAGAGAGCAGCCATTGGAGGGCAAGCGAATTCTTTGGAATCAAGAGAATACTACTGATCATATTGATTATAATGTGAGTGACCGTTGTGGTGATATACGAGGGATGGTAAGTTATTGGCCGCCTCTTGATGATGTACCCAAACAAGAAGCAGACAGATTTCCAATGCTTCTTGTCGGCCTCTACGTAAAAGCCATTTATCTAAGTTTTTTATTGATGTTCTAACATCTCCCAAGAAATATCGGTTTATGTTTGATGCATGTTTAGTATTGCTCCGTTACTTGAAAAGCCTTATTTGTATGTTGTTCCAATGAATTTGTAAATTCTCATGAATCACCACATGGCGTTAATTTAATAATCTTTATTATTATTTCGCTTCCCTAGCATGTAGTAATGCTGAGCAATTCAGCAGATTATAGTACCCCATGTACGAGGGCTATTTTTCTATAAAAATGACGCTTGAATACCAGCCCATAGATCGATTTTCGTTTGGTATACTGGTGTTTGTTTTGTGTTCTCTTCGGATTTGAAAAAAACAAAACAGTCTTGTGAACCAACTACTAGATTGTGATTTAGTTACCTAAATATAATTTCAAAAATGCTTTATGTGCGATCTCCAACAGAGTGCACATTGTACAGGGTGGTTTCGTCCATTAGTTAACTTCCTAGGTCACGAGCTGTTCGAATTAAACTTTATAAAACAAAAACTATAACTTTAAATGAAATTTATTACACTGGAATTGGGTATTTTACTCCACGATCGACCCGTGTAAAAGTGTAACTTATTGCTTTAGTTAGAACACAATTTCAAGCAAACAGATCTTTTCAATAACTCATAAGCAATACATCACACATTATATGTGAGGATAAAACCTAGGAGAACAACAAAGTGTATGCAGTTGTTCATTTTCTGTAAAGCTTTGTTTTTGTGCTTTACACACCGCGTTCTCAGAGCTATGATTTCAGGGTTTTCAGTTATATCACGTTGATCGTGTAGCCCAGTTCTGAGGGATCGGTATTGTTCTGTGAAAATGTATGTGCTTATTGATAGGGTGTAGGAGTGGGTTTGCGAACCCAGGTGAGATGGAAAGCTTGTTTAAGACACTTTTGGGCACATAGTTTGAAGATCAAATATTTGATACGGATGGCTTTGGTTATGGACAACATACCCATTCTAACTTATTTGGATCGATTCGACGAACATGAAAAATAATGGGTATGCTTCACTTGGGTTAACACGATGACTAGTGTCTACCAAGTGGGCGAGAATTGCACTTGTGATATGTTTGAACTTTGGTTTAGTCACCGCGGATATTGTTCTTTAATGCGGATAGATTACTGCGCACAAGATCAGAAACATCTTGTCCAAGCTCTTTAGCTCCCATGCGTTTGCGAAACGTATTTGTTCTTTTCTCTTTTGCTTTATGCGTGTTGTTGAGCACGTAATTATACATTTTTGAAGAACTATGAATTCCTCAAGCAACGTGCTGACATACAGTAAACGTGGGACATCAAGAAGGTTTTGTGTTTCAAGTGTTGACCCATGGACCACTGAGGAACCGAATCTAACGTTTAGGCGCTCCCAATTTATCTGTTGCTCTGTACATGAATCGTAATACGTACCATAGTGTTCATTTCGTTATATTTCAGATTTAAAGACCAATAAAATAATAGAGGAATGTGGTAATACACAATTTCGACGAAATGACAATTTTATAAATTAAATGTCTATGACTTATACTTGGCTTTTCAAAGAAATTTTGCTTTTATTCACGTGAAGGTTAACGGATCCAAATAATAAGTAACATTTTGTCCTTTTCCTTACATTACACAGACTTTATTAACCTAGCATATGTTGCTTCTATCAGATATTTTGCTCCCTTTTTATTGAAGATTGCATAACAATGCCCCAATCAGAATTCGTAGTTTGAATAGTCACCCATTGCATATTGAAAACAAGAACAGCGCGACGAACACGCTGGTTTTCAGTTGACCCTAATCAGGCCATTACTTAATATTATGATTATTATTACTTATTTGTTAGTTTGTGTTAGCAGTTTACTTGTGTCATCGATAGCGCAAATGTTGCCGTGGTGCGGCAATGTTGAACAAATTTATAAGCAAGGCTGTTACTATATTTCAATAATTTATTGATAGCAAGAACGGTATTTATGTGATTGGTTCAGTCAGAACCCTGTATTTCTTCTGGAAAGTGAACAAATACAAAATGAATTGTATTCCATTGATGACATTCATCATTATATGCGATGTTAATTCGGGATTTTATATCAATTGCAACCTACCGTAAACCGCGATTGACTAAATGTGTAATCGGTCTCAGCACTAAAAGGTATGCAGATGTCGACTTTAAAATGCCATGTGGAATTGATCTCAATGTAAAATGTTATCAAACATGAGCTTTAAAAGCTATAAATGATGGAGGTATACATCTGACTTATGTTCTTCAAAGAAGTGAGTACATTTGACAACATTTGATTTGAACCAAGTTATTTTGCTGTTTAATACTTACCCAATGAGTAATATACAGTTACCTCTGCAAATCCACCACTGATTGAAGTACCTCTGGCTTATCTACTTAACAGGTTAGCAAACTCGGGTTATCTCTGCACCGTTTCCACTGGAGTTAAATTATTTAAACACTCATCTTCCTTTCCTTAGCTGTCCCATTGCTGATTTACTCTGTCTCCTCCCTTCGATGAATTTCCTTCTTCTTTGGCACTCGTAGTTTGTAATGGTGCTTTAGTCGGAGCTAGCGCTGGTTCAGCCCAGTTCCCCGTTGTTGTACTCACACCTAACTCCGCAGTCACATCAGTCACCAAGCTGGATATGAATTCAGTCGTTGTGCTTTTTGGACACAGCATTTCTGATTCCTTCCCACTGGTCACCTTCACATAACTGCCTCCACTCGTCGACTGAAATTGGAGAAATATTCCAGCAAGCTTATGTCCAAAATCTCATATATCAATGAGTGATGTGTATTTTTAAAAGTTCTTGTTCACTTACATTAATGAAGATCTTCGCAGGCTTACCGGAATCTGATATGACGCGGAACTGACGGCCAGCGTTATTAACTTTCACAAGCTCTTTGCCTCAGCAGAGGCCGTAACCACTTGACAATTCTCGTCTGAAGATCGGAAGCATGCTGCTTGAAAATGAGTTACCTACAGACGATACCGCTGATACAGAAATTGATCAATAAGAAATTCACGATATTCGATTTAATATTTCCTGGTTTGTACTATGCTAGGATCCACTACATTTTATATGACGTATCGCGTTCATTGTTGCTAATATGTTGATGGTAAGTCACCATCTGTATTCTAGTTCACATTACTATATGGACTTTGTGTGTTTGTATAATATCACCGCGGATCTGGAGTAGCTTCCGCGATGTTTGTTTTTTTCGTCAAGGATTCAACAACTAATCTCCTATTAAATATTATTTTTACATCATGTCTGGATTATCGGTACACAGGTTAACCTAATGTTTGCGTGAACACGATGAAAAAAGCCAAATTGTTCTTCCTGAAAAGTAACAACAGTATTCCCACGTGTTGAGTGTAACTGTTCCAAAATCAAGAGTAAACTGACTAAATTAAACTGTGTGAATAACAGATTCATGGGATGGATACATTCTGATCGTGAAACACTCTACGTATGCAAAGCCCGAAGACGATTGATTANTGATTATTAGACACAGAATACAACTAAAACGGTAGAACGTCATAGTAAACCTAGTTTATAGTTTGTGACAGGATATGTGGTAACGGTTTCTTACAGACAATGAAGGAATGGTAAAACATCTGTGAATATGGTTGTTATTCTGAATAGTATTCCCTTAGAACATAAAAGCGTTTTTAGCGTATACTTTTCAACATCATTGACGGCATCATTGTAATACCAAAAGCACGCGCTGAAAGCTCTTTTGTTTTCATTGAAAACTGGCAATGCAGAGGAAAACGTCCACCCTGTAATTTTCAGCGTGAAACGAGAGTGGTTGGAAGTGAACTGGCTTCGATAATGTAGGTCAATTAGACAGTAGATTCTGAAACAGCTTCTGTACAAACTGGCAGGATGCTGGTGTACCATTTTTAAGAGTTCGTGTTCGATTCTCAGTTGCTCGATGGAGCCACACTGATGGTAACATCTCTACCGTGCTTATTACCTTTTCCGTCCATGCTCTATCTGAAGTGCACTCGACGCAACTGATATCAAATCGCCAATTTGTTCCAAGAAACAAGAATTTACTTTATGATGAACTTTATGAGGACAAACTGCTACACAATTCCCTCAATCCTCCGTTCAACTCGGTTTGACAGACACTTATCTTTCCGACCGTTGAATGAATGGGTATCATACAAAAGGAACATGACGGTAATTTGGATTGGTAGATTCGATACAAAAAAATGTAACTTTATCATGTATAAACAACTCGTACACTATGATGAGGTGTAAATGAGGGCGTGAATCCTCTCCTGGCCTGAGGCAGATTATTCTATCAATAACCTAATGAGGCGATTCTTTTGAGCGCTGAATTTCTTCATGGTATTCCTCAAGATACACTTTAAATGCTACGACCTGAATACACTTGAACATGTGCACAGCAAGAGTAGTACGCACTACGTTTGCGAATGTTTGCGTTTGATGCACAACCGTTACTAACGTAGTATACAATCGACGGGCCAGCAATCACCATACCACGAAAATGATTGGACAGTTCAATCCATGAAGAGGGAATGCATCAATGGCAGTCATACATTTTGCATTTTACGTTCGATGTTCTGTCATGCGACGTGTTTGGTTGCAATGTTTCCAAACGAATCGTATTCCTGCAGGCTAGTACTGAGATGCTCAAGGTGCGACAACTGCAATAAACTCACAAAGATTGTTTGTACCAACTATATCTTATTTGAGGAAAATGCTCTAGTGGTAGCGTGTGTCTGTTTTGGCTGTGACTTCGCGGGTTTGATCGTTAGTCCCGTCGAGCAATTAGCATTGATGATGAGAGTGATCCATGTGAAACATCTAACAAGTACTTCCTTGTTTTATACTTCACGTTTTATCTACCCTTTCAACGACGATTGCATGAACGAAATCTGTAATTGTCGACAGCCAGTAAATGTTGTGAGTTTGTTCCATTCTTCCGTCGAAATACTGTCAATTGTGTTGTTCGTTTTGGGTTGTACGCTTTCACTGACCAAACTACATCAGTAGTAGCCTTTTGTTTATAAATATCACTGAAATTTCAGAAAAATTCGATCTCAATGTAATCGAAGGTCCTGCCTAATGTGAGCATTTGTACGTAAGACCCATGATTGATTCATGTAAATATGTACCACTTCCTATGGTCAAGAAAATGGTTATCGATCTTGAAAAGGCACAACTTCAACCCAGATACGCCGGTTTCAATCAGGTTTCATTTATGTTCATCGAAAGCGCAATGAATCAACGGTTTAAGACATCTATTCAAACGACGTCACACTGAAATCGTGTACCTAGCTCTTATTGCGCTAAAAATAAACTGGTTTCTCAATCACACAGGGATTGAGAGGTAAGATACTGTGCTAACGCAAAACGCTTGCTATACAAATCAAGGGTACTCAAGACAGTTTAATGAGTGTATGAATGGCTACTGAAACTGTGCTTCTTGTTCTACAGCCCGACATAATTTACTATAAGGCGGAAAGGTTGAATGGCGATTATAAATATAAATCCTGCAAGTTATAACTTAGTTTGCCACGTCGATATAAGGCACGTGTGCATGTCTGTCCCATTATACCGAGAGCTGTCAGCAGGTGTTCGGTCATGTATTGAGAGTGACATATTCATCAAAAAATTGTAGTTGGATTTGTTTCTAGCTGATATCATTGCGTCAAATTGACTTTTGTTTGACGGAATTGTTGGTTTTTCAGTATCATATGAGCAATAGCGTGATGTGTGTACAACAAACCCGATAGTACGCAATGGAACTGTGGTGTCTTGCTACAAGGGAAACGGATGAGCATGGTGAAAGGTAAGAAGGGCTTTTCTCCGCTGAACTGTTTTTTGCGCATACCTGACAAACTGTGTGTGTATCAAAGTCTCAGGTTTCATTTACCACTTCCCCGTGCACGATGGATCTGCTATACAGCCATGGACAATGTAACCAATGAAGGAAAGCGCGTTTAGAAACATTGTTGAGGAACCAGGGTGAATTTTTCCGGACGACGCAAATGGTAAACAGGGATTAATCAAATGGGTATTTGGAACCCTGTGAACGGCAAATTGACCGTCTACGTAACAATACATTCATTGAACTCTTCGCCTTCATACTCTCTCGGTAAAGTCGGTAATGGAATCTTTTCAACGGCACTTTTGCATTAGATTTACCGGTTTATTACATTTATCGTACTTGGGGATCAGACAAAGCATCATGCATCAAACAAGGGCTTAGTATCTGATAGCTTCACTAATGCGCTTGCTTCGGAGCTATCGGTAACCTTAAGTTGATTGGACGTTAAGTTTGAACAAATTAACCATGTCACATGCACACCAACATTTGAAATTGCGATTCAAGAAGCATTAATGATTAAAAAAACCGCTAAAACTAATTTGCGCATTGACTAGCAAACACCATTGGTCAGATTTGTACTCGATGGTTGTATTCATATGAAGCAGCTATCGGGTGGATAAAATCAGAATACAACCGTCTCGCCATTCCAATTCTGTCATTCTCTCTGACTCATACGAATCACTACAGTTTATTTTTCCTTTTATTATTTGAAAAAAAATCATTAACTCAAAAGACGTTTAAGCAAGAGTGGACGTTCCATGTACTGCTATGTTTATTTCACTGGAGCTAAACAGTAGTAACCTCATTTCACTTATTGGCTTGATTTGGCTCTGTGATTAACAAGACCATCTTCAGCATATCAATAAATCCTTGGGACAATTAGAAATAGTTCGCGTATTTCGAACTACTGTGCATTAGGCTCTTGCACTGATCTATTCCTTCCATTTGGTCTATCAGAAAAATACATCGAATAAAGGTTATCATTATTGTCTGTCTGCGTAACGAACTAAACCATTTACGCAATCAAATTTTGCACCGGACGCAATGGGTTGTTTCAATCACTCACACCAAACCTGAGTCAGAACATATATTAATAATGTTGCTTTATGTTCTAATATGTCACATCTCGTTGCAAATGCTGTTATTTGTGTGAAAGCGAATTGAACGACCTTATGTCAACAGATAAATTTACCTTAGGCCTATCTGGCGTTCAACTCTGAAGCAAAACACAAAACCTCGGTTTAGTAGATACATAATTTAACGCAGACGTAGAAAAAATTAGGCATTTCGATAACTAAAAGCTTGGCACCCTGGTTCAGCCGGAGAAAGCAAACGTTAAATGCTCACAATGACTTGTTGTATGGTCTGGTTTCATTTATCCAATGTACGTTGCTCATGTTTGAGTGTAGATTTACTACATCAGTACACAATACATTTCCATCGTTACATATGCAAAATGATATGAAAATCGGTACAATGCTTTGGACGAAAACACGTTATTTGGCCTCCACTAAGCTAAATAATGTATGATACTGTTACCGTTTGGCTGCACCTGGAAGAGTCCATGAAGAGGGACGATAATATTTATAGTTTTATTCCTTCAGTGTTACTAGTTATTTCACTCTTAACTGTAGTTATAGCAGTATAGCGCTTCAAGTGCATTTGTGATCAATAAATGTTTTCACTACATGTGGGCTTTAACTGTGTATAAACTCCTTAAAAACAACTATTTAAAATTGTTTACCCTGATAAATGTAGCTAAACATCCTCAGGTACAGACGGAGATTTGACGTAAAAACATCATTTGAACTATGGGAAAACCACTTTGCCGATGAGAAGCACACACATTTGATGACGGAATCTTATTGATATCCTATGTTCTTGAACGACAATAGCCTTTAACATGCAACACCCAAAGTTTACATTTTGCAATCTCCTGAGTACCAAATGAATTGCAACATAACGTAGTGGAACAAACGTTCTGCGGCGAAAATCATATGCACAGTTTAGTTTTTCGGCTATAAACGATTGCTTGCCCAAAGCATTTGAGACTCACTGAATTGTCTACTGACTGGAAAACTGGACTGACTAACCCATCCCTTGGAAGATATGTCCAAATCGTCGTGTCTGAGGCAGAGTATAACTGATATAGAATAACAGGAAACCGTTAACAACAGTAGACATATTCTCATTCGGTGAAAGATTCTTTGGTAGCGGGGTGGAGAAATTCAGAGTCAGATAATTGCTTAGATGATAGCTTTGAATAGTTCACTTGATTCACTTTGCCGGAATGATGTTTGTATCTAAAGCTAAACGCATGTTTCGTTGTGTCCGTTTTCCCCACGAAAGTTACTGATAGGTTGGCATAGCGACATTATTTTACCAAAATGTCATTCTCCACATGTTCACCATGGTGTTGGAGGTATCGGTAATTCCGGTTTTACAATTTCACGAATTCGAGAATAATCTCAAATTGTCCGTCAATATTGAATGATAAGTTTGAAATGCCGAAATCGTAGGTATTGTTTCCTAGCTTGTTTTGAAATCACAGTTGCTTCACAGGCTCTACGAATGCTCGCTTGGAAAGAAAACGCATAACAAAAAAATAAACAATGTGCACATTATNTGGTTCTGCAAAGCGAAAACGGAAAGTGATTCATTCAGTTAAGTGTATAAACCAGGAATTGGAATTCATGTAACAAAACTGATTGCATCAACTGAGTATTTATTATCTTTGCAACCCGCCGTAGTCTGCCGACGAGGAGCTGTGTAATCAGTCCGAAGGATATCAGCCAAAAAGTGTTGAACTTTGAAACACCATCTGCAATATATATCTGAATTAGGGAATGATAGGTTCAGGCATCATGATTCTTAAGTTGATGGGTGATGCGTCATTCAAACCATTAAACGACTAAGTGATTTACACCAATTTCTGGTTGCTGTTCAACACTTACCTATCATGTTATACACAGTTACGTCGTTAGATCAACCTCCGGTTGAAGTTTCCCTGGTTTGTCTTATTAAGTTGCCGGTAGAAGCTACAGCAGGGGCTTCCTTTGGTGACAATTTCACTAATGCCCCTTTATCTCCATCCGTTTTTCTTCCTTATTTTCTGTTTCATGGGATTTTTGCAATGCATCTTAATATGTATCTTCTGCCTCCACTGGTTGTTTTTGAATCACTTCCTCTTTTAGAATTGGATTTACCATCGATTGTAAAGCCTGCCTTCAGAAAGGTTACCTGCGGTAACCGAAACGTCGGCGAATATAATTCTCTACCGACATTGCTGCGTTATTAACACTATTACATACACTTCCTCTTTTCCCCCAATTGTATTTTATATTGATGTTGGACTTTGAGCTGTCGTGGATGCAGTTATTGTTGTCGTTGAGGTAGTTGTAGTATTAGTCGTGACAGAGTCCGCATTCACATCAATCATCGAGTTGGATGTGTACTCAGTCATTGTGACTGTTGGACACAACGTTCCTGATTTATCTCCACTAGTCCCATTCACACAATTGGTTCCACTCGTTGTCTGGAAGTGAAGCAACATGTTCGTAATGAAATTACCCATGTTCCAATCTTCAGTTTCCAATATATGCTAGCAGACTTTCTTCTCTATTTGCATTACCGTAGACTTTCACCTAATTACCGGTACTGGCAATCGCCGGGAGAAGCTTCGTAAGCTAATTGAGACAACCTTTTGCCTTGATGGAATTAAACAGACAATTCTGCAGGGTGTACTGCGCAATTTGTATGCGGAAATATTTCACTACTACAGATGATAAAATATTTATGATCACCATACACTGACAAATATACGGTTACTAAGCTCGCGCTTGTTACTTCTGTATTTCTCTGGGCAGTCTTTGTATGGTGGTCGTTCCCTTTCTTACAGTTGACTGTATTTTTGTAAATACAACAAATAAAAATGGAACTAAAATCTCACTGATTTATCCTTAATTGTTCTTACCAAGGCAACGCCAAGAGAAGCAAAAACTACTTTTGTCCTCACAAAAATGATTTTCAGTATCCACTTGCTTCAGCAAACTGTAGTCCACCTGAACTGATGCTGCATAGAATACGAATAACGCAGTAGTTCGGTCGAATTGATGCTTAAAGTGGGATGGAAGAGACTGGTGTCTATCTGATCGGTGACTTTTGGACCGTTCTCTTCGACTGAATATTCCATTAGAGCAGACTGTGTGAAATTACTGTCCGACGATTAGCTAAAAATAAGGATTGAAAGCTCGTTAAGAATAGGTGCTGAAGGACACAATGGTAAATGGAACAGAGATTTCGTTTGAACGCAGTACTTTGCTTATTATTGTGGTAATTTCAATAAATTGAAAACCTCCACTTCTCCCTTTATTTTTTTCAGGTATCTTGTGTTTAGCCAATTGCAGGGACATATTTTACGAGCCCTCGAGTGCAAATGCACCTAAGATAGATTATTGAATAAAAATTCTGGAGCAAGCATTTCTGAGATCGATTTCAAAGGAAACCTCCATATTGCAATACTGCACGATTTATGTCCAGGACTAGTTCGCTCTATCTAAACATTGTGCATCCTGCAGAAAACACAATTCGTTTACAGAGATTTAGCTTGGCAACAAAAAAGAGTAAAACACAACGAAACGGACAAAACATAAAGGAGGAGCGGTAAAAGGACTATGTCACCGTGGTTCGTTTTGTGGACACAAGGATGGCTTCCATCGGCTGATGGCAATCGCTCCTGCAAACGATAGCAAGCCTACGATTCGTTACTTGTAGGTAATTGGAAATGGCCTGTTTCGGTCGATCTGGTGTTGGGTCATCAGAATTTGTCAAGCTATGACTGGTGACGAAGGCTTGTAGTGATCTTGTTCGGATGCTATTTCATAGAACTGAGCGTACCTACATGGAAGATTAAATTAATTAAGTACCACAGAACCTTCGGAGATGTTGACATAAAACGTTTAGCGTGAAGTGTTAGGTAAGAAACATAGCAAACCAAAAATTGTAAAATAAACGATTATGTCAGCTCCAAAATTACTTGTCACATTGTGCCTCTAATTTCAGGCGATGACGTAAGCTGTTAGTTCAAAAAAGACTGAGATTCACACTTGCTCGAATCTACTAGGCAGCTGACCCCGTCAAATCGTCTATCGAACAACTAGAATACCCACGACTCCGGTCTCTGTACGCCAACTATAATCTGATTGACCAGTTCCGATATGGGTCTGGAGGGACCGTCGTGGGCAGAACAGAAGGACAATTGCGTAACCGGGTGGTTGAACATATTCCAAATTGGGTCCAAGGTCAGATGACACGGCATAGAAAAAACGGCCGAAAATACAAGAATCCGTCATAAGACAGCTCAATTACCTACAAGTAACGAATCGTAGGCTTGCTATCGTTTGCAGGAGCGATTGCCATCAGCCGATGGAAGCCATCCTTGTGTCCACAAAACGAACCACGGTGACATAGTCCTTTTACCGCTCCTCCTTTATGTTTTGTCCGTTTCGTTGTGTTTTACTCTTTTTTGTTGCCAAGCTAAATCTCTGTACACGAATTGTGTTTTCTGCAGGATGCACAATGTTTAGATAGAGCGAACTAGTCCTGGACATGAATCGTGCAGTATTGCAATATGGACTTTTCATTTGAAATATATAATCTGTCGAGGAACAACCGCCAGTTTGTTGCAAACTTTGGATTGGCGTAGGTTCTGATTGAAACCGGCTGAGTGTGGAAGCACAAAGAGTGAAGAGTATTTCGGTTTACCAGATATTCCTTGACCCAAAATCGGATATATCATTAGTATCTATATATCACGAGCGGATTAAAAGTTGTGCAAAGATTTCTGTCAGTGAAGTCATGAGCTTGAAAGACTAGTTCTGATTGTGTCAAATATGACTACGCAGTCATCATGAAGTCCCGAGTTCTATCCTCAATTCGATCGATGGATTCACCCTACTGATGAGACTCAATCAGGTGAAAACTGCTGACCAATGCTTCCTAGCTTCTCAGTTTGCGTTTCATTTGCCTTATCCACGACAAATTTCCCTTTAAAATTAACCACTGATTGATGTTTGAATTAGTCAATTGATTGAACTTTGTTAACCTGACGATATGAACAGCTTTTTCCCGGACGAGGTTTCACGTATACATTTTTCGAATTTTAACCGACATTCAGTAGCACTTCTATTTTTTTCCCAAAATATGAGAGAAACGGCAACCACCACAAATCCCAGCACATAAACCGTAGCGGACAATATATTGAGCGTTAAAAATATCGAGCCTTTCTTTGCATAATTTTGGATTCCCAACTTATTTAAACCTCAATATTTGACCTTCAACTTCACAGCGTTTCTCATTTTGCACGGATTTAGATCGACTGGTACAGGACATCATCGCTTTGACTTCTGTTTCCTGGTTTCGAAACCAGCCACCGTGTCCCTAATTTCTCAATTATTCAATGGCTGCCCCAACTGAACATTGGTACCTTTCTCAAACTTCCGTGACATACCTGCTGAATATCAACTAACGGAGTTGAAAGCAATGTTTGAATAATCTATGAAACGTCCAGGTGACTTACTCATTAACATTATACTAACATAGGCATTACACTTAGTTGCACTGACAATGCAAGGTGACAGCCTGTGATTTTATTGACACTGTCAACCAATACAAGTGCTGAGATATCCTCAACAGCCTCTCCATCAAAGAGTGTTTTTTTCCTGTTGAAGGCTATAGAATCTATGACGGACCGAATGGCACGATACGACCCATTGATCTGACTCGCACATTTATACTTATGTATGTGTTCCGTTGAGTGTCCCAATGCTTAAGCAATAGAAGTTACGGTCGTTCTAAGTTCAAGGATAGGGACAGAGGAGGATCCAGTGCACACGGACACCAGTGTTTACAGAGATTAAGAGCCAAGTACATGGGAAATGTTATACAATAAAGTAGTCCATCGATTCCGGTGAAACAGCAGTGCGACGTCGGATGGGCTTTGTTAGGTGATCTTAGAACTGTTAGCACGATTGTAACACAGAACCGTTCTGGCGTACTTTTAATATATGTTCTACGGCTGCCGTTTGAGAAGGTCGCCTAAAGTTGCATTTTAAACCCACTTGTGGATTTTCCTTTAAGAAGAGTAAAGATGTGATGCATTTTAGTGTATGCACCCTAGAGGATTGATCGATTGAAATGTTGAGAGGGATTGTAACTGTTCCTGGGCTTTGTTGGGTCCCATTGGCTTTGTGAATTCAACGACTGTCACTTTCACTTCAGTCCTCATTTGCTTCCTATATCAATAAATACGGATTATAAATCCCAAAAGTCTTTGATTTTTGGTGTTCCGGGCCTATAAGGTGACGCGTACGCTGGAGCGGCGCGTTACACTTTTTGGAGAATTACGATCAATCAAAATTCACGGGTGACGTGAACAACGCGCGTACGTGTCACTGCTTCTGACCACACCATAGTTAGATCGTACCAGCCCATATGAGACAGTGCGGCAAGACAGAAGCAGAACGATGCAAGAAATACTGGAACACGATTGGTAGAAGCCTGGATAATCAATGAACTTACTTTGTACATATTGTCCAATTCCCTTTATTTCTTTCAATAAACGAACTGTTACTGCTGAGCTCTTTTCCTCACGTCTCAGTTAAGTGCTAGTACCAGTGCGATCCAGTGCGTTGTGCTATTTCACGTAAATAGGAAACAAAAAAACGGTTTAGCCAGGTGCCCGGTGATCGAGTGGGTAGCATGCTCACTTTCTGTCTGTGAGGTCCAGCGTTCGATCCCCCAATTGGATTATTAATGCTGATGAGACCCAGCCAGGTCGAAACAGCTGTCCAATGTCTCTAAGTTTTCCAGTTTACACTTCATTCGCTATTTACACGACAAATTCTCCTTTGACATTGAATCGAATTCACGACTACACACATGAAAAAATAATTACCTTGATTTTTCTCTCCAAATCTGGCCTGATTATTATGCTCAGTGAACCGAGATTTTAAACGAATACCGTAGCCTAAATAACGCTCGTATTCGAAGTGTGAACTACGAATCGTTCTTGATGCTGATACGGATGAAGATATTGGTGTATTTACAACCGAAATGTGGTGGTCATGCGCATTTAACACATATCTCAACATCTTTTTCGTGTCTCAGTGTCTCAAAGATCATATTTCAGAGAGACAATTTTAACCATCTTGAGAGGTTTCGTTATTCGAGAATTTTTTCTTAAAGATTTTGAGCAATATAATCTATGCCCCCATTTCCAGTGTTACCATTTATTCAGTATGTTGTATAGTGTGTGAACCCCTCCAGGAGTTGTGCATTCGAGAAAATGATTATACATGAATGAACTTTCGGCGGATATGGGTTTCATCAATGGAAGTGATAGTTAATCTTGTAGCGTCACAGATATAAATTGTGGTACAATTCTGAATTGACCCAGGTTACTGAATGTCTACGCCCGATAATGTCTCCTACCACGATTTAATCAACAATAAATTCCCCTGAAAAATCAGGCACCTACCACGAGTTTACAACTTCAAGTGGTTTGATGTGTAGCTGCACTAATAATCATATAGCTTAGCTTTCTTTCCTGGATAGTAAACAATGCTTTCAAAGTGGGCATAAACCTGTGCGCTTAGAGCTTCCTTCAACGTTTACGATAAACCAACAACTGGAATCATGTGATGAAATATTTTCGGATATATGGGGACTGATGTTTGGGCAAACAGTTTATTGCTCCTTCGCAGACTTTACAATTAAAAGCTCTTTCTAACAAGGTATTGTGAACTCTTAACACAAAGTCCTCTGGTCAACAGAAACATGATTTCTTTCCATGTTATAGAAGAAACACAAACAATATGCAAAATGGAGCATTCAAACGAACGGCCGGATTTGAAAAACTCTTTCCCTTTTTCATGAATGTTTTATCCACAGTGTGTGGTCCATCATCAAAACGTTGGTTCCTACTGTCTTTCAAATGCTTATCAACTTCATTCGTATTCTTTTGAAATTGCTTCGACTCTTTCTATTTTCATTATATTTCTCTCCGTTCTGTAAACAGACAGACAGTTACACTTATTATTATTATTACACTTATTTGGTATTTGAATAGCTAAACTGCACGACCAAAGAGATTCGGATAATCACAACTTAACCCCAATCCAACCTGCGTCCGTAAGTTGATGAGCACAAATTCCGCTTAATGCATAGCTAAACCGGATGGTTTTTAACTGAATGGAAGACTAAAGTTTGACGAGTAGGTTCATTTTTGTTATTGCGTATAAGCTGATATCCTTCTCTAATACTGGACCCAACTTGTTGAAAATAATAGAAATCGGAAAGAAGTTACTCTTCTATGAGAACCAAAGAGGCTCACTCACAGCTGACGGATTCCCATACTTTTACACCCACAAAAAAGACTGTGCACAAGTGAGTCTAAAGGATATACTTCGATATTTGGATTACCGCAATGTAGTGAAGATACTGCATATGGTGAAGGAATAACTGTGCAGCATTGAAAGTAGAATGTCGAAAGACTAGACTAAAATGTGTCCAGTCTTATTTGTTTAACGGAGGAATACATTTTCTCATGAAAACGCGAATAAGTGGATCTTGAATGAACTACCATGGTGAGATATTTCCCTTAGGCACAGAAAATGATGCATGACAGATACCCCAGGTACCATTTCTCCAGTTTAAAGAACGGACACGTGCAACTAAAGCAACCGAAGATGAGTGATTTCAGACGGAAATAGAACACTCGTGAGCTTTAGTATGCAATCAATAATATTTCTCACATATAACTACAAAGTTGAGTGACACAAAGTGGTAACTGCACGATGCAATAGTTATTTGTGGTTGTGAGCTCTAGAACTCATATTTTGATCGGTCCTCTCTTAATATTGTGTAATAACGAAGCTTTCAGATTACTACAGGAAATCGAATTATATTTACAGGGAAAATGCGTTGCACCCTGTACTATGAAACATAATGTTACTCCAAAGGAAGGTCATTAAAAAGCGATAATTACTCCTTATTTATGATATCATCTGAGATTGCGAAGAGCAAATGCTAAAAGCCTATTGTACGAATGCAGAACATCCATTGTCTCAAATACAAAGTCTACTATACGCCTCGGAAATGAATACTGCTAAGTATAGACCTTCAATTGTGGGAAGCATAACTGATTTTTCTTCCATCGGGTGGAATAAATGGGAACAATATGTAAGTGGTCAGTAGATATATAAATAGAACATCCTGATGTAAAATATCTGATTAGCTTACGTGTTCCAATACAAGAACGAAAAGCCACTTTCTCTTCTTCGGTAGTTTCGTTCTGTAAGTAATTTGCTCTTGAAGCTCATTTCATAAATGTGAAATATTCATGAACGCATTCCAAAGGCGACAATAAACAAATCATATTTATCTCCTTATGTTATTTAACATATGTTTATTGAATGCAATCAAATAGATGACATATTACACACATGTAGAGTGATAAATTGATATTGAGATTCGAACATTCCCCTCCGTTTAGAACACCCACGTATGGACAACCACTATGTTTTCCTGCTACGAGTAGCTACCGCTGACACAAAATTGTCAGTAGCTCATCATTTGCTATCTGACATTGGTATCGATTCAGCACATCCAACGTCATAAGTATGCTTTTAGACAAATAGCAGTATGGCATATTTAGCGTGTCACAATGCCTGGGTAGTCGCACACAATCCCATTACATGTTGTTAATAAAAGTGATCCATCATACATTGTATCAGCAAAACGGCATAATGTTCATGGGCAATAACTGAACTAACACACAAGATTATGAAAGAAACAAGTAAATGAAAACTATCACTTCTACAGGTAAGAGAGAGTGGTGTCTCGGAGATAACTTTATCAAATTATCACCCTGAATCTCAATTGGCTGCTTACATTTTCCCGATAATTGTATTATTGTTCAGTCAGTGATGTAAGTAAACAGGAAAAAAGTAGATAATCAATCGGCCACTAATATAGAAACTGCGATATCAGAGGCTCCATCAATTTTAATTCTAATTGAGTATTACTTAAGGAGACGAAAGCTGCTGGTCAAATAGTGTTGACGCTTTCGTCCATCGGGGTCATTTCCTTCAATGGTTTACGTCAGTCAGTCTGTCATGTGCTAAACCAGGCAGTATTCAAACAAATGGTATGACATTGAAAGTGCTGAATTGACGTGAATATCAGACAACAAAATATGAGATGCATTCCACTTGCAAAAATAATTATTCCTCACATGACAAAATAGAAATGGAGCTTGAAATAGCATTTTGACTTCTGCATTGACCAAATTCCGTGGTACCCAATATTGTTTGATGTGGCATTTAGTCTGCTGGAAGAATGTTGTCGAATTTTGATATTCTCGATCTTGCCCGATCCACAGCTACCATTCGTTTCCTATGGAGAGTTCCGAGAGGCATGTTCCGGTTATCACGAGTTGAGATGCAACAACGAAAGCATCAACTCCGACAGAAACGTCTAAAAACCTCCACAAAAGAAACACTAGGACGAAAATATGATAAAAAAGAAGAATCTGAGAGGAAAGAAGAGACTCCAAAAACAGTGGATTCAGGCAGCTCCAATGAAAAGAAACAACCTGTACGCAAAACCTCAAAAGGAGATCCGGAGGCCAAAACCTCAAAGCAATCAATGCTCAATGGTATTCCCAGTCCTGTCCTACTAAGACGTGCTGAACAAACCTAAAATACCGATGAGTCAACGGACATCACAGTATATTATTTAATGCATTGGACATCGAACACCACAATCAAGAGAGGTTGGTTCAAGTTTAAAACAAACAATTTTATTAAATCCATTGCTAAAATTTTAGAAAGCTTGTGGGTTACATAAGAGAGATCACAGTTTTATTTTGAAAATAATCTTTTTCGGATACGTTTTAAACAGGTTATTCCGTTGTATTGAAGTTTGGTCACACAGGAAGGAAACAAGGCAGTTAAGTAAATTTCGTATTTGCAAAGCTAGAGTACATATCTTACAATTGATATGAAAAAAACAGATTAAAGTATACAAGCTTTTCGGTAGACCTCCATTTTTACTTACCATTTATTTACCATTTTCACTTTCAATTACTTTTTTGTTAAGAATGACACATAATATAGGCATCAGTGTACAACTCCTTGTCCAGTATTGTCAGAATATCTGCTTACTTCACCGTGGATTCTCGGACGGTTTTATCAGAAAATCTGTAGTAAGTAACGACTATATAAACATTTGAAAGACACAATAAACACCATAAAAATGAAAAAGGATACGGTTTGACACAATTTATTTGATTGAACCTCTTCATCTCAAGGCATGAAGTTCGAAGATGGGTGCACTGGTACTCTGTGATACCTCATAAAAGACAAAAAACGCACAATGACAGGTAAATTCGTACTTTTTGGATGAATATGGAGCAATTTTACAAACCGTTTTGAAGACACGTTTAGGATTGTTTTGTCCTCGGTCAACAGTTTACGACTTCGGGAATATTATACCATGGACCGTCGGTTGATGGTTGAACGACAAGTAGGAATGTAAAAAACCTCGACGGTATTCGGGACCTTTCAATTGAGAGATAAACATCCTCTAGAGGAGTTCTTACATCACTCCTTGAAAGAATGAGTAATTGGTGGTCATGTCCTTGCATATGTTGATCCAACTGGCTTTCCATCAAATAGTGACTTACGCCCTTCACACCCAAATTTGGTCTTCGCTTTCCAATACAGTTTTCAGTTGAAATTGTTCTCAACCCCGGTCACCATCGCAGGTCTGGATAAGGACTGTAATGGAACAACGTTTACCAAATGGTGATCAAGTTTACAGTTGACGTATCCAAACTGTTTTACTCTGTGAGACTGAATGTGTTTGGAGATGTGTGAGTCAGTAGCGGTTTCCAGTTGATTCGATTGCTATTCTATCACATAAACTTACACACGAGATGTAAGAGAGGCAGCATTAATCCAAGACATAATTATTTGCTATTTTTGGCTATCAATGTCTGGTCTTCACACCCATTACTGAGAACTGGAAAGAATACTGTGAAATATGCATCTAATTTCCTACCGTTTCTAATCCCACTCTTGTGCTAGAGGGTATTTTATCCAAAGAGGCACTGATTCAACCTGGTATTTCAGGCGTTTAACAGCATCCGGAACTTGTCTCAGTGGGTGAATTGGTGGATTCAAGCTATACCACGTCAAATACCGTTTATCTGTTTATGGATGTTGTCCCCTCCAATTTTGCAATATACGGAATTCGGACGTTAATTAAAACCTGACCAGATAGATAACCTTCAAACACTTGATGTATGCTTTTATGGTAAATATGTCAAACATGAAGTGGAATTACCTTTACTTTCTTTTTTTTTAATTTATTGCTGAAATGTTCATTTTAGTTTTGCTTCATTACGTTGAAGTTTTTCTGAATGCAGTAAAACATTCTTTTGATATAAATGCATCATTTAACCAGCAAAAGCGAGCCTGAACAACCCAAGCGTTCGGTCATAAAACACAAGGTTGGCCGCAATATTGCGAAATAACTGGTTCACCACGAGGTCTCGATAGAAACATTCAGGAACAAGTACAGAGACTCTTGAGCTCATTGTTTGTTTCTCAGTGGAAGAAAGCCGTGAACGATTTTTGACGATTCAGTTTACAAATCAATCAAGTATGTACCAGGGATTAATGTGGTGACCAAGTTCAGAGAAACACTAACAAGGAATAGCGCGCCTTATTCTAACACGTAATAGAATGGAGATCATTTGCTGGATTATTTGACGTATTTGCAGTATAAGAACTTTCCAGGTTCAGTATTTAGTTGATTGTTCTTTATTCCGTCAAATATCAGTCAATTGGCTTTATTCTGCAAAGGATCAACGCATTGATTCGTATACAATATGCAACTACAATCTTACAATCCAGAAGCGCTACCATTGAAACGAGGTGAAATAAATATTTAAGTAACAAATTGTAATATAATTGTATCATAAACGTGTGATTTGGTCATAGGCTCACTGGTGTTTTCGTTCTGCAAAGCGAGTGATGTCTGACACGTTAGTTTGTCACACATTACAAAATCAGCTGCGAGGCAAACCTTTGAACATGTGTTCAAACGTTTGCCTGCTTATCAAGGCATCATATTGCCATGTGCTGTTCACCGAAATGGTACAATTGTGTTACTATGTAATCCATCAACCGGTTGACATCAATGTTTTCTCTTGTCAATCTAGTTAGGGAATGTACCGCTAAGGAGGTGAATGCATTTCAATTTCGACAACCAACAACTTATTAAACGAAAGGAATTGAGAGCCATTCATGATTGATTTTGAAATATCGTTTCCGTTTTTGGAAGATTGCAGCTTGAAAAACATAATTTGATATAGCGTATTCGAGAAGACTCTCTTACTGGCGAAACAGATCCAGAAAATGCTCAATATCGATTTTTGAGAAAAATTTAGTAATTTAGAATAAATGCAATGGTTACGTGTGTAATTAACGGTAGATAATCTGCACCACTAAATCACATTTGATCTCTACTTAATCCGAGGAGTCAAAATGCATTTCGATCATGTGCAAATAGATTTAAAGAGTTCTTTTCAGAATTCGATACTGAGCTTTGATTTGGAAAGCCTTTTTGATTGTCAGAATATTGGCAATTCTGACTGATGTCCATTTTCCCACGTGTGCAATAGAATGAGTGCATAGAGGAAATTTCGCGATAGAGTATGTCATGTCCAGCTGAAAACTTGTGTTGTCTCTTTTGTTTTGCCTAGAGAGAATTTATGGTTCATAAATGAAATCTTAACTTAATAGATCACACAGTGCAATATAGTTCAAACCTCAGGCTTTTCATTCACTAAGGCAATAAAATCATTGGTTTAACACCGTTGCAAGGAATAGTTTATTGTGAGAAAAGCTTTTAGTCAGCTCGCAACTTCAAAATCATTAGGCGTAAAATGCGCTATTAAAATGAGATTGCAACTAGTAACATGCAAAAAAACTTAATTTAATATGATGTGTCCTTGTTGAAAGTGAAAGTTATACTAATGTGTACCTTAAAGACACTAAACGTAAAGAGTACTCGGTATAGGCTCATGAGCATAATGTACATCACTAAGCGATACCTCAAGTTGAATTAATTACCATTTTTGATCAAACACTGGCAAGCTTCATCGCCTATTGTCAAGGAGCCATCAGATTTTGTCACTGTATGCAAAGTTTTGACATTCCAAAATAAATGAGTTTGAAATCACCTAAGGTTGAGTGGGTCTTTATTACGAACACATAACGAGAACAAGACATTGATGTTTATGGAACTCAGCGGTCTGCGCTGATATCACCAGATGATGGTACTATCTTCATTCGCAGCTCACCATGAATTCCATTTTTTTATTTCTCAACTGTCCATAAATCAATTATTGCCAAACAACCGAAAATTACTTTGGGATGGAAACATCCGTATCACAAATTTTGCAAAAATGGTTTTCACTACTTTTGCCGATACCGAAAGCAGAATAAGGAAGTGGCAAATAACCGAGTCAATGTACTTAATATGAACGAGGTTATTCCCTTTTCCGTTGGTGTAGGAAATTGATGTTATGAAGCATGTGTTTTAAGCTTGATCTAACATGCTAAGTTATGTTGACGATTGGGGTAATGAGTGCGGATAATTGGGTTTTATCTATTCGTTGAAACACGAAAATTTCAATTCCACTGTCTCAATTGAAAAAAATAATTGTGATGCATTTTTGATTTTGACATGATGGGATTGGAAAAGTGTGCAATAAAGTGATTTTTTCATTCGGGCGCAATGTCCATGTAGCTTGAAACGAATATCGGAACAATAAAGAATAACGACAATTGTTTCATGGGTGAGAATACAAGAATTCATGAAGGCCGGTCAAATTCGCCGTTTCGCAGCAACGCAATGTGACAAAGTAGATAGATAAGAACATTAAGAAATAGAATGAACCAAAAGTAATGGGGTTTGCCAAATGAACGAAACAAAGGGAAGCGGATAATGTCGGAGAAAACATAATTGTTACTGACATCATAGGGTAGAAGAGGTGAGCATCACGTCAATCAAAAACACTTGTGCCGAGGTCAGTTTGCTGTCGCATGTTGTTGAACACTGTGAAATGTTCTAATGCAGGTCACAAGGACGGTGTTTCAGACTGGTGTTTGAACGAGTTGTAACTGAAAATACCTCCCAAAACAGATACACGAGAGTGGCGTACAATAAAACAAAATGTTTCATAGTGTGTGATAATAAACGGGAAACAGTAAGATTGTTGGTGTTGTGTATACGATACAGTAAGAGAAAAGATAAAATAACCCCACTTCATCTGAGTAAACAAATGCAATGCTAATTTAATTGTTGACAACAGATCCTAAGTTTGGATATATTTAGAAACTAAGCCTCAAAAATTGGTTATATGTGACATCGGACCTATTCAACGTCACAACGACGTAAACTGCACAGCAGCTATCAGTCACCACTCTCCCAATTAGGAACTATACGCAGGACAGGATATAAACTCCAGAGACCTATAGCAAAACAGGAACAAGCGAAAATGAAATCCAATATGGAGAATTTTCTGTTGATCGCTTTATGCGTCTACGGTGGAGTCGGTCAGTAATACGTTTTGTGCTAAACGTATATCCAATTAACAGCACAGGATTGTCAAGAAGTTATTGCATCGGCTGAAGAAAAGAGTTTCGTTATAAAAAGCACTAAAACTAGTTGCAAGTACCGCGTCAAATCGGATATGGGCACATCGTTGAAGGTCTACGTCAAAGTAAGTAGAAAATTCATTGTTTGCATACAGTTGAGACTCCGCAAGATGCATCGTGGACTATTGTATAACAAACATATTCATTTCGTTTGAGGACACTAGTGGAGCACAATGTGTTGAAGTAGCCAATAAAACAGAGTCAGAAACGCTGTGTCCAAAAGGCACAACAACTGAATTTATATCCAACGAACCAATTGAATTGAGTGCGGTGTCTGTCACGACCAGCACAGCAACAACGACGCTAGAAGCAACCACAACAACTCCAATAACAAAACCACCCGGTTCTGTCGATAACACATCGCAAGAAGGGACTAATAAAGCACCAGCCTCAAGTCCAGAAATCTCAGCAAAAACAACAACGGAGGATGAAGATAAGAAAAAGGTTGATCAGAATGTCAAATCTGAAGTGGAGTCAACCGGAATAGAAAACGGCAAACACACGTCAAACGGAAATCGTTCATAGTCGTCCCCGCAGGTAGAACATGTTAATGGGTTACAGCTCCTTAGGCTGGTGCGAGATACATCCGGCTTCAAAGAATCTAACGACGTTACAGTTTATTATATATTGAGTAAGTGTTATTAAGTAACTTGTAATTCCCTTAAACCACTGAGCAAAACAAATGCTCTAACATATAAATGCAGCCCGTCGTCCATTTTTACTGAATTCTATTGCGCCAGTGAATAAAAAGATTTCTTTTCAACCGTAAACAATTTCAGATGGTGTATCGAAATCTCATCCACAAGTGTATCAAACTATTGGACTAATTGCATATCTGATCACTGCCAGTTTATAGTGAGTTGAGAATCTTCCATCAGTTTTAGTTAATGTGATCGTTTTTTATTGTTGTCATGATTTGTATGTAGTAATTGAATGAAAATGGTAAATGCAACTAATTTAAAACACGTCATTTTGATTTTGACATTTTAGATTCAAAGAAGAATCAGCCGAGTCACATATTACTTCAACCACTTTGAAAACAATGATTGATAAAACAGTACAGTTTAACGCGTTCACTATGTATTTATTTGTTATTGGTAATGACTTGGTGTGTACCTTCAGTGAGGCATCTTTCCCGTAGCAGTCAACCCTTTACCAACTATAATAACGTGTTTACTTCTTTCGCTTCGAATGCTTCTGACATGGACTCGCGTTCTAATAAATAGTTATTAACAAGCAAATATATGTTCTTTTTGGAAAGGAAGCCGATCAAAGTGATATTCGTTCATTTTTGATTATTTGAAAGACAGTTTGAATTACTTGAGTATCACCAATGACCCCGTGATTACAAAATGGCCTAGTGAAATTGCAACCCATGTGCGGTGCTGGACTGGAAGTACAAGAATGCTACTATGGGGTGAAGTGAGCAGATGTCAGAGCAGGCAACCTACAAAGCCTGGAGGCTACGATTCCACAAAAGTGAAATTGCTACTAAAACTTTCAACAAACAAATTACGTTGGAAACGTGGAAACCTAGTGTGAGTCAGTAATCACAATTTGCAGTTAGCTTAAGCTGAAAAAGGAACGCACCGAAAAAAATCACTCATAGCAGTGCTCAACTCATTCGAAAACATTGGATACATATCTACCGACCATTCTCAATTTGATATCCACAAAATGGCTACGGAAAGTGAACTGGGTGATCTACTCCACGTTTTTGAATTTGAAGATCAATCCATATCATGCTTATAAGTAAAATTTCATGCACTAAAGCTCTGCCGCAGAAAAATATTGATTATGTTCGTATTAATAAACTGTTACATCGATATTCCATCTAAATGTTATAAAACATATTCCAATTATTAGATATTAAACGAGCTTCTAAGGAAAAATATAAAATTCTCAGAGCTTCGCTGCTCAGCAAATTCTATGAACATTCTTCTCGTCTGTGTTTAAGTGATTCGAGGAGTAGAATGGATTAGTCAACTAAATGATCCGACCGCAAATTTGAATTTGTGTAAGGCAGTTATTTGGTCAAGGTTTTGTTTTGCAGTCTTACAGAAATTTTGACAATTCCGATGCGAACCGAGGTCTATAAATATGCATAAATTATATATGGTTTCTGACATTCGTCCCCCTTCTGTATTCAGTGTGCTTGGAATGATATGTTTTAATTATCGCCCCTTTGAACGAGAGCGACGTAATGATATTTCTCATTGGTACGACGTGTGTGATCGAGTTTATAGCTCGTTTTAGCGATTATGGGCATACGCTCCTATCGCAGCATTTGGCAAGCCGGTTCATCTTCTATCCCCTAAACATTACCAAAGGATAAGGTTCTAATAAATTTGGCTTTATTTTTATCCGGATACATATGCAGATGGTGCATCGTTGAACGAACGCTTAACTCTACAATCATATGATCGTGTTCGTCAGGTATGATAATACAAAACGACCTTGAAATTCCCACAGAGACAAGCAATCAGATTGTAAATTGTTCTTGCCGATTCAGTGGTCAAATCGAGTAAAGATAAGCGCCAGAACGCCATCATCAAAAACGATTAACCATACCTATAACGTTTTAATTTTCCTCAATGTGAGGAAAGTTTCATCAATAGGCAAACTCGAAAACCAAATGAGCAATGGTGCTGTTGTCCTATTTGACAGCCTAGTGAATAACAGCAAACAAAACATGTTTGAGGTGGAGAATGCGCATTGTACTCCTTTGTCTTTATGACCTAAACCACAGAATTATAACGCAATCTTTCAGTAACTAAATTATAAATGCTAACTTCGAATAGGGAAAGTTGATTTCATGTTTTGCTTACGTTTAAGTATTTCACCTTCATCAACTCGGCCTGTCCAATCGGGGATAGATTTCACAGTGATGCCAAACGCTACACAGAAGTGGTTTTCATCACAACCTTGTTTAGAAAATGAGTGCAAAGCACATCATAAAAAAACGGAGACTTAATATAATAGGAAGTAGGAAATTATGAAATCCTATATCGCGCAATTAAGTATCAAGTAAGACAGAACCAATATAACATTTTTAGCATCAATTAGTAATTATGTAAATGCAATAGGCACTAGTCTTCTTATAAGCAGCACAATCTCCGGGTATCACACTGACTCATGAGAATCTACGTTAAAGTGCAGGTACACTAACTAATTCAAGTTTACTTGGCAGAAAATTCACAGAATATTTCGTTGTATACATACGATCACGTATACATTATATACGCCATAATCTCCAGTACTGTTCTTCGTTATATTATTCCGAAAGATTATACGGGAGCTTACAAATTGAAAATAATAAGTGAGCATGCTTGTGGTAATTCAGCCTGAAACAGAGATCACCTGATCTGTGAACGCTGGAGTGGTTTAAAGAAAACAATATGCAGTGTAAATAGCAAACCAACTACACAAGGTTGATCATCCAAAGACTCTTGAATTACATTGGGAGTTTCTACGGTAGTGAGTTTATTACCATACACAAAATGTTTCCATTTTTGTGAGCTTTGCATTATGTTTCTTTAAATAAATGTTCTATTAATTTTTCAAAGCGATTGAAGATAATATGTAAGATGCGAGCGGATCTGGTGTTCGTGATCACGTGATTGGTATATCAAATTATGTGAACGTGTTGGATTGCTCATTGGTTAACGTTTTACTCAATACACCTCTTTCGGCACAAACCTAAACTTCACTATAACAATTAAACTTGGATAGACCAGGTGAGATTTTTAAAAGCAAATCTACATGACTGAACTAGTTCTCGTTATTTACGGTTTCTGGTAAATGTGACCTCTTCATTGCTCTTCAGGTTCCGTTCAGTGGGCAGACAGATATCAACAGAGAATACTCTGAATGAAAAGCCTGTGTTGAATATTGTCGGAAAATGAATTTAGGTAAACCGGTTAACCCGTACCTGTACTACGTTTCCTAGCACACGATATTTTATCCTAGCCAGCTCTAGGGAACCAAGTGTCTTGGAAACTAAGATCAGTGCGATTGTGATCACAGAGACAATCGCGGGAGTATCGTTCTAACACAATGTGCAGATTGAAGAAGAGAGCAACATTTATAGCTTGTAAATCTGGAGATTGAGAGAAAGAAACGTGATTGCAAAACCTGTGTGATTTGCATCAACAAAATGCTACGCTCTCTTGCAGCTTGGTGTTTGGTATCAATGCAGAACAATTACTGGAACCAAATATGTCAACATTGAATATATCAGAACGAATCGTTCTCTCCTTGGGTTGTCACAGAAGTCCCTTTACACAGATGAGCGGCTTGTAAGCGACTTTGATTCCATATGCCCTGAGCAGTCTTGCTATCGATTCCGAACGCCCTTGATGTACGGTTGGGTCATTCTTGTTCCCGATTCTCCGTCTGTTGTTTCCTTCGTTCTTTGAGCCAGAGTTCTTTGGATGAAGTTGAGGGGGTAGCCATTGCGGGCAAACACTTTGAGGGGGTATCTTTCTTCTTTCTTCTTGAGTATGTCGGTGCTGCAGTGCATTTGGATTCTTCCGAACAATGTTTCACACAGCATCTTTTCTGATCTGTGGATGATTACTGTCTAAGTTTAGAATTTGCTCGATATGCATTGCTTTGCCGTAGACCATTTTCTCCAGTTTTTCTGATGGCGTTCTGATGATCAAGATGTTCGAAAATGCCAGTTGTTTATTCTTCTCCGTCTCCATTGTGAACTTGACACCATTGGATGTATTATTGATGAAGCCAAAGTTTTTGGCATTACTCTTTGTAGCACGTTCTTCTTCAGCTTCTGTATTACGGCTCCGATTATGAATCCAGAAATGGGTGATCCCATTGTTGTTCTTTTCCGCTATTCATAGGTTTCACCCTCGAATTTGAGGTATGTCCGCATGCATAGTTCCATGAGTTCGCAAATGGAAGCTGGTTCCATTGGTGGGTTTGATGGGTGCTCAGATATAAGTGCCCGCAACGTGAATCTTGCCAGGGTAAAGTCAATCGCATTGAACTAAGCAGTGACGTCGAACAAAAACATTTCATCTTTATGGTTCCTGAAAGCGTTGAGCTTGTCCGGGAATTGTCTTGAGTTCATGACGCTATACTCGTGTCCAGGCTCATCGAACTAGATCACGTGTACACACCGATCCAACTCAAGGACCAAATAACGTTACAACTGCAGAACAAAGCGGCTATGTTTACTCGTCAAGTGCCTGTGTGTACCGACTGTTAGCTGTACGCTTGAGATGGAGAAGGAATACTAAAGTTAACTTTACCAAATGCTTCAAAGTGTTCGAGTGGGGGAAATTTCAACGCTTAAATGGGAACCTGGTCGATTCAGAAAGATGTTTATGTGATCCACATGAAATCAAAGCTCACTGAATAAACAGTGGTGATCTCCTTCAGCTCTGCGCGTACCGTAGATTGTTTCCCTCGAAAAACAAATCCTCGCATGAAAAACGTGATCACCGCAAATCAAACCGCCTGTCTTTGCAGCAGTGGACTGATTGCCATCAGATACTGCTTGCGATAGACCATTCAACATTGTCGTTTTCAAACAGAACACCAGACAGTTGAACAACCTCGTTTTCAGAAATGTGTATTCATGCCAATACATCTCCATCTATATGTCTTTCACTACTTCGAATTAAAATTGTCTTGGGAAAATAAGATGAAAATAAATCACAGATTACTAGAAATTGTTTCATCCTTACAAAACACCGAGGTTAGGAAGAACTCCGTATACATTTATTTTGAGTTCAAAGCAGACACACTAGCTGAAATCTTACAAAGAAGGTTATCCGACGCAATAGATAAGACTTTCTATGCACCCAAGCTTCGTGTGTTTTTCACATCCAAGGCAATTGTGTTTTTGGCTGAGGAGCGAACTTCCAGAATCTGTGGTCGCATTCTGTGTGAACTCATTAACTTGCTCCTGTGTAACCTTAAATCCCCTTATGTTTTGAATTTGTCAAATAATGAAGCAAATGGTCTGCATTTTATTGCTTGTTAAAATAATGTGCACTGATTTTAAAGTGGATTATCGTATTTTGCCTTCTTCAAGCTTACTCACCTCATTGATTCCTGGTAGGTGTTCAGGTAATTTACGAACCGAACCGTCAAATATCGTTCACAGCTTCCTTCAACTGAGAAACAAACATATGCCTCAAACAGCTTGTATTCTTAATTCTGAATGTATCCATCGAGGCGTGGTGGAAAACCTCTTCCTGTACAACATTGCGGTCACCACAGTAAGGACACTTTCCAACCCTTAGGTATTTAGGCTTTCTTCTGCCAGTTAAATGATGCACGGATATAAACAAAAGGTTTTACTGCAATCAGAAAACGCTCTGCGTAATGCAGCTAAACTAAAATGAATACTCCTGAAATAAATTAAAAACAACGAAGTATAGGTTCAGTTGATTTTGTGTTTTTGCTTTTTAAAAACATCCACATAAAGTAACCCTCGTGGAGCAGGTATGAATAGGTTTGAAATCAATATCAGAGAATCGTGATATTTACTTTGTAAATGGTGTGTTCAGATTTATATGACTTCTCGGTTATCTCTTATTGGCTCAGTGAATCGTGCCAGATGGTTTACAAGTTGATAACCATGAACTTCATCGAACAGTATGACTCGAAGAGATCACTCTGCGAAATGCAATAATCTGACACGCATAGTAGTGAATACTGAACACCCTTGGTCGTTATGCGGTTCGTGTAATCGGGTCAGGGACTAAACTTGAGGTCCACATTGCCGTGGTTGTCAAATTAAATGGTTTTACACTATTAAATTTCACATCCCGATGTATCCCTGTGTGATTGAATAAAAATACCCAACCAGGGATCTTGATGTAAATGATTGCATAATGCGTCATTCAGAACTACGGAATGGAAAAGCAGGAACATTTGCAATCATTAGCTTTCATTGCCGCATAGTTGGATACTGCCAAACGTGTGCCTTACCCAAGTCAAGCCAGTCGTAGCTTTATGCACCCGGATGGGTGTATTTTCAGCAATATGTTCTAGTTTAGTTCAAGCTCTGTTTTATCATTTCCTGTTTCCTACTGAACTCACATGAATCTCTCAGTAGATTACTACATTACTACTCCACTCCGAATAATTTCAAGATACTACATTTTGAATGGCGCAATGAGTATTCCTTTACNCTGGGATCTCTGTAACCCTACAGTGGTTTTTCTGGATGTGACAATCAATTGTGCAAAAAATGGAATTTGACCATCACGGCAATGAGAACCAGTATTTTAGTCCGTGACAGGATTTGATGGAAAGCATACCGACCAGGGTTGCTCATTAATGACGATTATGTGTAAGATTATTTTATTTCGCCGAGTGCTCTCTCCGAATTATTGTGTTCCAGAAAGTTTACGGTTAGGAGTTTGTTTTAACTTTAATATCAGTTTGCACGATTAAACGAGCGACTAACGAATAACCGGGGTATAATACAGATCCGAACACCTTGTTTATAAAGGCAATACCACGATTCACTAATATTTATTTCAAACCTATTGACTTTTCCTTCACGAGGTTCGCTTTATGAGGTGGTAGTAATGACTTGTAAACCTAAAATCGAATTATCCTATACATCACTGTTTTTAAATTGATTTCTGCAATACTCATTTTAGTTTAGCCGCATAATTTCCTGTTTTCTATCCTAAATGCAGTAAAACGTTTTTTTGATATCTGAATATTAGATAATAGTTTCAAACAGTAGTGTTTATGGATTATTTTAAACAAAACAAGTGCTCAGTAGTAAAAACACTCTAGAAATAAAGTGTTTCACCACCAGGATTTGTGGGATACATCCCGGAACAATTTCATAAATGTATTGGGGTAAATATTCGCTTCAAGGTTGAGGAAAGCCCTGAACGATTTCTGACGGTTCTGTTTGTAAATCAACCACACACACTACGTGAGATAACGAAGTGAAGAGAAAAAAATGAATCATATTTGACATAAAGTCCATCTCATTTTAACAGGTTATAAAAAGGAACTCATTTGATTGATTGCTTATTGCACTCGAAATTCGGGGCTCTGTTATTAATTAAATGAATTATCCAATAGAGTCATCAAATAATAAAAAAATATTTCTGCGGAATAAAATTTATAAACGCAAAAGACTTCCGTGGTGGGATTCAAGCATTTAGTGTAAAGCAATTCTCGGTAAAAGATTTTTGCTCAAGTTGTTTGCATTTTTTGAAAATGGTTGACTTTAGGGCTGGCGACGTGAGGATGGCTTGTGTCTGAGTTCAACATTAATCAACTTAATAATGGCGCATCCTCCAGGTTAGTGTAAGCCATCCAGATCTCGACCGAAATGGACGGAAACTACTTCGTTCAAATCTGATTACGGAACCGGTGTGGCTTCCGATGTTGATTATTATTTCTCCGTTACCCCGCTATGTAATAATCGACTATAGTTCCGAATGCAATATAACTAATACACGCAAAACAAATGGTCCCAGTGTGTGAACTTTCTGAACAAAGGTGAACTACTAACGTTAGTGAGTATACATTGGGAAACTATATTTATTCCAAAGCAGTTACCCCGGTTAGTGCATGGTTTTGGTGACGAAGTTATTCACTCAGCTGATGAAACGAGAGAACCAAAGTGTATGTGAGAACCGGTGAAACCAGATATTTTGGAAATACGGAAAATCAATAGACAATTCTACACCGTGACCGCACTAGCGCGGTGAAAAGCGTCGTCCCGTTTTAAGTACCGAGAAGGGAATCCAGTTTGGAACATCGTTGAACACTCTTTTATTTAAGAATGTGGTATCCTCAGAAAAACGCCTCGGCCATATTTACAGGTGCGATGGCAACAGGAACAAGTATAGCAGAAGCAACGACATTTAATGGAGAATCAGGATGGGAGTCGAAAGACCCGGATTCAGGTGATTCGGAGACAGCTAAAAAAAGAGATAAAAAAGTCGGAAAAAGGGCAGCAAAGTACTAATTCTAACGAGAATGCCGGAAGCAGAACCAAGCTCAGCAAAGAATCCGAAACAATCAGCGACGAAAAACCGAACGGGAAGTCCGCAAAAAGCAGCGCAAGACCCACAGGTGCAAGAATAGAAAGTTCTGGTTCCTAGTGAACGACTTCGACGTACCGGAGACACATCCACTACCGGCGTAACCGTGTACTACATATTGGGTGAGTGTCAGAAATTAGCGATTGGTTTAAGCAAGGCACACAGTGCATTGCTGACCAGCAATCTCATGATATCACTACGGCTGCTGGTACTTAAATAATTGGGAATATTCGTGCTTGTGGCTTTCATAAAATAACCCTATCTATTGAAGTCCATTCCCATTTCCATTTCCATTCTTTGTTTCACACCTCGTCAATGGTAGTTTATGGTGAGTTGTCTATAAAATACTCATTGCATGTGATCTGTTTGTTTTATATGATTCTCAATTTGCCAATTTTAAGTTATGCATCTCAGAATAATGCTCCATTCAGAAAGATGAATTAATTTAAATACTTTCCACTTTAGAATCAAATGAGTAGAGGACCGGAAACCTATCACTCCTATTTACTTTAGGCATATGCGAGGATGATAATGAATCAATAACAACTTTTAATTGTACTGCTTATGTTTGTTGTTAGGTTTCATACCTCAAGCACATTTCCGACGTCAACACGAGTAAGAGCACTGAAGCGTATCGGAAACCGTTGCCGAAATATATTCGAGTATACAATAATTTCACTGTCAAACTGAAGGTAGGTTTTGATAACGAACTGTTATACCGTCAACAAATATAGCCTCAGGATGCAATAAATCACCTTATGCAAAGTTTTTAGTTCACAATGAATGAAATCAACCACAAATGATTGCGGATAAGTGGGTTATTCGAGGAGCAAGCCGTTCGAAAAACGGTAATAGCTTCAATTGAACATCCATTTTTATTTCACTATAATAACATAAATAGTTATACAAAGTTTGACTAATGTCCATCATATTCCACGGGAGAAGACTACAGGCATTATCGTAACATTTTGTCACATGCATCAGCTGATGTTCATGAAAGGCTCCAGGTGCTCTCGGTAACGTGCAACCGCTATGGTGAAAACATATGGAACTATAAACACGTTCAATCCAAACTGTTTATTGGGAATGTGATAACGGCTTCTGGCAAATAATCTACCACAGCCAATACTGATAGTGAAATAAGCTGCGATCAGTTGTGCACGTATTTTGTACTGTTATGCTCATATGTGAAAATGTTTCAAAAGCATTGGAAACGCAATAAATCATTTAAAAATTTTAATTGGTGCTTCTGTTAACATCAAAATTATTTTTGAAAGTATTGTTCACAAAAGAAGTATGAGAACATAGCGAGACTTATAAAATACTTGTTCAGAATACGCATAGCTTCCGTCCTGACCTGGGATGGTCACGTGCAATTCCGAAGAAGTGATGCTTTCATGGAACTGAATAGTTGGTGTAATTCGTGCTGTCCTGCTGGTGATGTGGATTTCATTTAAAATTTTGTTAAAAACGTTTTGCTTTATTCAAAAAGGAAGCTGTAGTATTCGAAATGGAGTTCCGACATTCGCGCAATACCGATCCCCGAAGTAGAACAACTTTGAACGGAATAGCACCTGGAACTTGATGGAATCATATTCTGTGCATATTCAATGCCTTTAAAGTGTTCACTAGCTTTGTGCTTTGGAACATATGTCGGCATCCAAGTTCGGCCACCAAAAAGTTAATGTAGCCAATGACTTCATCTTTTTTATCCCAAGATGGCCGGAATGTAGATCGTTACGTACAGCTTTACATAACGTCGGTAGACTGACAACTCCGTCGTTCAAACACGGTAATCCACCAGGCGTAATTGGAAGTTCAGCACGTCTAGCATAGTGATATGGAAATCACTTCCGGCTCTGGGCATTCCAACCCTTCCGCAAAGCGGTCGTTACAGCAGAAAAATAATGACGTTTGTCACAAATAAGTGCTTGATGACTCACAGGGAGAGGCTGTACCAGTAGTGAATCAACATTGTCCTCTGGTTGAACCATTGTACATTTCTCCTTTACCAGTCTTGGATTTAAAGTGTTTCAGTAGTCATATATTCCGGGAGTCTTGCCGTCCGACTTGAGTGGTGTAACGATTGGTGTACCCCATGCAGACGATGCCACCTTCTCCGTACCTCCTTTGGAACACAAATTGTGGAGTGCATTCATGACAGGTCCTTGAAGGCCGTATATGATAACTGGGCGCTTGAGAAAAACTGAATCCCTATTTACTGGTGGCTCTACTGGAGGAATTTTCATGCCACCACTGGCCTTTGGGCCTTTGAACCAACAATAGGCAATGCACATTCAGTGATGCCATTTGTGGTGACAGTGGACGGCTGGAGTTTAGCATCTGGAGCAAACAGTTTTAAATCGTGAACAGAAATTAGAGACTCCACACTACCAGTGTCCAAAGTGAAATGAAGTGAATGGTTGTTTACTAATGTGACCGGATTGAGAGGTAATTGCCAAGGATGGAAAATAAAAATGTTGGTCTACGTCAATCACATATTAATCATTGGATTGAATTAAACAACAGCTTTGTTACTACGACACAGATTGAACTTGACTGGCTTTGCTATACTTGTGTGATGAAGCGTAACGAAATCAACATGGTAATCTGGAATGACTTTACCGCAGGATGCACAACTGCCATCGGACTTATCCAAAGATGTCACATTGTGAGCAAGCTTTCGTAACCAGTTTGAAACTTCGTGCATTTGGTTTTGAGTGAGTTAAACATGGCTTTAGATTGGATGGTCGATGGCATGGATGAATTAACGGCGCGAATATCTTGATATTGTTCACAATGGGCCTGCAAATCTTTGAACGTAGGAATGGAAAGCTTGAGAAGTTCATTTTGCAAAACAGTATTAGTATATCAGCAATCAATCGATCTCTCAACTATATGTCCAGTACATGTTCAAAGTCACATTTTACAGCATCTGTGAGCAACTCTTTGTTCGAATTGCGTACGATTGAATGAAACTTTGCCCTCTCTGAGGCTTCGACGTTCGTCGGCTTCACATGACAACACCCTTAGAGGGTTCTGTTTGTCCTCGGTTAACTCCTTATTGCCTTAATTGCTAAAGGTAGGTGGTAGCTTATCATATAATCGCTAGGCAAACTGAACCTCATTGCCGAACCCAACAGAATTTGCATTTGCTTCTCAAAAGCTTTGGGTTCTAAAATGAACAGTTTTGAAGTGATTGTAATAAATGATCAGAAAAGAAAAATAGAACCAAATGATAGAAAACATGAACCTTATTTGATGAACATTCGAAGCAGAATTTTATAAAAATGAAGAATAACGTAATTCAGTTAGCTGAGTGAAAAACATTA
>UZAN01040142.1:0-11059 GCA_900618425.1 Echinostoma caproni | reverse complement strand
CAGTTTAGCACATGACAACTACAGTCCGTTCATGGAGTGTAAACAAACACGGTAAACGGTTCTGCTTGTCCTCAGTCAACTCCGTTATGACTTAATTTACAAAGGTAGGTGGTAGCCAACGCTATAGTCGCTAAGCAAACGGAGGCTAAATTAACGGGTTAACCAAATTTATCTTCGGTTCTCAAACGCATGTGGTTGGAATGTGGACAGTATCGTGGTGGTTGTAATCAATGACTATATAAGATGAATAGAAAAATATAACATGAACGATTCGGGAGAGAAATATATTAAAACAAAGAGTTACCTAACTTAGGTAACTGCATCGCAGACAATANGACAATAGTTTTACTTTTATAAACGATCTCTCGTTTAGCGCAATATTTCTTTCTGAAACAACAGGGAAATAAGGCGCATTGCTGGAGTCTAATAAAACTAGTGATTTGCATTTGTCATTTATCTTCACTCTTCACAGTGTGAATCTCTGCACCTATACCTGATTCCATCATCAAATTTGCAACACACTTCTAAATAAAACGTCACACAGAAGTGGGCTTAGTATAGCTACTGACGGCATACTTTTTCTTTCCATGTTTTCAAGGAAGGAGGTTTCAACAATTACGTGTGACTGATGGAAGTCCAATTCGCATAAAAATCACCCGATTGTGTATAATACGACGCCAATCTTTGGAGAAAACTGGTTTGGTGCACAATACAAAAGCCGGCGGCTAACAGAACACAGCAACGCACAGAAAATAAAATCGAATATCGTGAAAATACTGTTGATCACGTTCAACGCGATCATCGGTAAGTAACCCATTATTCTGGAAAGCATTTTCCATAATCAGTACAAAATGCACATAGTTGTAAAGACGTTAGTGCAAAAACCGAAGTACAAATGTTCGTTGTTTTAGGCAATGCTACTGGTTGTCAGTACCGCGTCCAATCGGATTCCGGTTAACCGGTGAAGGTCTACGTTAATGTAAGTGAACGATAACCAAATTGAATCCATTCGAGATCGTAATGCGTGGAACATCAGATTATTTATATCGTACCTATTCATCCGTTTTTAGGCAACCAGTGGATCGAAATGTGTGCAAGTGGCTAGTGAAGAGAAATCTGAAAAGCTATGCCCATCAGGTTAAATGCAAAAGCTTACATCGAGTTCACCGATTGGTGTAAGTGCGGATTCCGATACGACAACAACAGAAGCATCTGAGACAAAATTGACACAGAAACCAACAATAACACCTGAGACAACACAGGAATCAAATCATACAGGAGGTGGCGCAAGTTCTTCGACAAATAATTCAAATTCCTAATCACAACCAGGTAAAGACGCAATTTTATATCCAAAAGACACAGAAGCAGAAAAAGAACTAAAGGAAAATGATGGTGCCAGTCACAGTGCAGGGGAAGACGGAGTAAAGATGAATGACCAGGGAGACCAACATCAATCGTCTCCAGGGAAAGCAAAATCAGTGTCGGCTAATAATGATGTTCAACAAATTCGACTTCCCAGAGACACTTCAAAAACCGGTGTAACTGATGACGTAATCGTGTATTACGTATTGGTTAAGTGTTGGACAAAAGACAGTTGCTTTTACAATGCTTTTATTGCAAGAATCATTGGACGCTTTGAAGCATACAATTCAGCTGCTCTCTAGAGGGTAGACGCAGGTATTAGGAATCTCAAAATAAACATGTTTATCTATTTTACTGAATCATAAAAATCGAAGCTATTAATATTCCATTCTCTCCCAATGGAATTCATTTCAGACGGTGTGTCAAAATCCAATCTGTCATCGGTCCTGATGCCGGGACTAGTGGTTCATCTTCTTCATAGCAGTCTCTTGTGAGTTGAGGAATTCACAAATTCCTGTCTGTTTCATCGTGAAATGTTATTCGAAATACATTATAAATGTTTAGTGAAATAATCAAGTTCTGTAAATGAATGAGATTCTTTATCTCTCCCCACCATTCAGAATCAGAGGAGGAAACGAATGGATCATACAACGAGTCAAATCTGGTAAAAAAGGTGACACTAAGTAATAAAACAAACTAACAACACTTGTTATTTTGAATTATCCATCTCAGGAGATCATGACAACTAAAGAAGGAAACCAAATGTATAATGTTCCGTAATGTATGAAGTTCTGTGTGCTGGTCATTCAAACAGTGAAATTCAGCTGGGTCACCCTTAGTTAATCCGTAATGGACGTCCGGATTTTTGGAGTTGATGCAGCGTCAATCTGAAATAATACTAAGGTAACTCTGAATGATCCCGGTTAACTTGAGACGTTGACGATCAATGGCATCACAACAATACAGTGTGCAATCACGTGTCACTGGAACCACTTAACGTGCCTTACTGTATGTATAAATCAAAAGCCCGGGGCAGGTCGATAAACTTCTTCATTATCCAATATATGAATTAGTCGCGTTAGTTATAGGGAACAGGAAAAGGTTTATCCGGATTGGTGCTAGATAACAATGTTCAACCAGTGACAGGTTTTGATAACAGGGAGTTTATGACCGCTTCGTATCGAAAGAAAATAAACCCAATATTCCGAAGTGCGCGAAGAGGAATTGGTCGTAATTTAGATTGTCTTCAGGTTTATAAATTAGGAGCAGCCGAACCTGTAAGTGGTGTTAGTTCAAACGAAGATTTCGAGGGCAGAGCTTCAGTTGGAGGGTGTAACGTAACGGGTATAACTGACTTTTGTACCATTCGTAAATGTATCTCTCAATAAAAAACATCCACTCTTACACTTACTGTAATAATATTTTTTCAGATCACAGCACAGTACCGCATATTGATGGTAACAACATGCCTCCTGTTATAACTAGATATAGAAGAACACTTTTATTAGCTTTGATGAGCTCACCGAATTTTAAATCAGCTAAATGAAAATGACGTGAGTGAGCATATTTACTTTGTTTCTGAAGTGTCAGCTAGTAAACCTATTCTCGACTGATGAACGAATTGACGCCCCGGTTATAATGATCCACAAAGTGTGCATGCGCTTGNNNTTGTATGAACTCATCTTATAGTTAGGTGTAATCGAAAAGCTTTTGCAACAGGTGTTGACCAACGCAAACATTACCTTTAGTGGTTTTATATAACCCTACGTTCAACGTCAAAATAGGCATTCGGCTATCCAGTGAGAATAATTAAGTCTCATTGATTTCCTGGTTCTCTTACATATACAAATCTCAACGCTCTCGCATTCTACCCCCCAAAATCAAACCTTGCTCACGTCATATAAGAAACTGATGGTGGTGNTAAGGTGAGTAGATAAAATCCAATAACGTCAACCGAAAAGAAATCATATAATTACCATGCATATGAATACATCAGCACAATAATGAATACCTATCAACTTCCCTGGAATGGATGGCCCAAATATAGGATCGTTTTTTATACAAATTTGCACATAGGTAGAAAGCTAAATCATTGAAAATCGAGTTCAAATTTGCGGTACAGTGAAATCAGGTTGAACCAGCACCACCTGTGACCGCCGTGGTTTCCGTTCAGTAAAGCAAACAAATTACTATCACAAATACCGATCACATACGCATATATATGTAACTTTTGAGAATAAGAACACCGTGGTGGACAAGATCGTTTCAGTTATTTGAAGTCAAGCAATTATATGACTTTAAGTTATTAGCAACAAGAACAAAAGGCGGATAGGAATTTCGAGTTATACTTGTTTCCTAACTACAAGACCAAGAGTGAATCTCTATAACGGATTGCATATTGTTTCTCGAATAACCTTAATTTTAAAAGAAAAACGAATATGAACTGACGGTATCTGCAAAACTAAATCAGGAGTTGGGAGGTTAAATGTCCACTCTATCATTTGAAATGTACGGTAAAATATGCTGCATTTTGCACAAAACGACTCTCCTGAATGTGGATCGATGTGGGCTCTGGTTTCATACATACCTCACCACGTTTGAATCCGTACACAAACCCAGATGGAAACGATTGGAACTGTTACCTGTAGCTGAATTCCACTCTACCACTCAGCTAAATGCTACCTAATAATTATCGTTATCATTTTTCAGGCTTGTGATGTGCTGTAATTTATGGGACCTGCTTGCGGTTTCGTGAATGCCGATTTACATCTTTTACTTGCAATGCTAGTTGATTGATAAGACCACTGTTCGCCCCAATTTAAAGCGGGCGATGTTTTTAACCAACCAGTTTGCTAAAATTGCAGGTGCGACGGCTCAGCAACTCGCTGACTCATTCATTCGGGTGCGCTCGCCATCATTGACATCCTCAGTGACTACCACGGTTTTTTAACGAATGCTTTGGACTAAATTATAAATATCCGTACAGATTTCATTCCTCATAGCTTCCTATTGCTTGTGAGTGGTTGACTCTAATCAATAACGTCACTTGCTAGCCAATAGATGGCACAGACGGATTGCGTCTTGTATAATTTAGGAATGAAAGGAGAGCTATTCATGCACAAGCATTGCGTTCCCCGGGTGATCACTTTGAATCTTTTTGATCTTAATTTAGTGACTGGTATCGAGAGGGCCTACAACAATGCAAATAATTCACTTCGTTAAGCCCATGCATTTAGAAGATCCTTTTTTGTTGTACGTTTATTGAACTACTTTTTCTAGTTGCTTGAGGCTTGAGATCATATAACTTGCTTATTAAATGGCATTGGATTGTCCTCTGGTTTGAATAACATAAGCTCATTAGCTCTGCACTGGTTCAGGATTCCAGTTCTTTCTATGGTCGTCATTCATCTTAATACGACAAGTTCTGAAAAACGCATTCAATATATGATGTTCCCGTAATTCCAGCAACTCTTAGAACATGTACTTTGTGAAACTACAGCCTACCAGGTTCAAATTGTGCTGTAATCATTCGTAACTCACACCCAATCCAATGACATTTGAACACTAACAAAAAGACTCACCACAGGCTCACTATCAACAAATCAAATTCCACGCGTTCAAAGCGGGATATAAGATCCTCTCGAATCAACAAGCTTTGTGATTACGCTGATAGGAAAATAGTTGAAATTTCATTTTTTTGCAGATGAAATTGTTGAATGAGGCGATTTAATGATGGATTTGGACGGCGTAACAAGCAGATCATTTGTTTTGATCAACTGTGTTCATGTTATTGAATAAATGGCATTTCCTGTCTCCCTCTGTTTGTTCATGCTCGTTCTGCTAACGATACGGATTGCCAAATGTGTGTCCCTCTCCACTTTTGTCAGATATCAAATTCCTGGATAAATTTCAGGGTTTATTGTAATCTGGTTCCAATCACGTTTGAAATTGGTGCGCCAGCGCATTCATCAGCATAATGGCCCCGAAAAGTTTACGCATTACACCTCGGCTATCAAATTATTTTACAAGTAAAGCTAGTTATGTTTTCGTTACACCTCGAACATGGTGGTACAATTGGACACATTTTTATAGATAAATATGCTTCATCTCATTTTTTTCCAACACAGATTCCACTGCTCACTATATTCAACTGAGCTATGCAGGGTGTTTAAAGCGAAACAGATTTTTAATTCGAAGATTAACCTTACTGGTATATCTCTTACATGCTTAGAAAGAGGGAATCGCAACAATCAGAGTAGGATTTGCATTGTCCAAAACTTTCAATACTGTGATACATGTTGATCATCCTTCGTTGCTGAGTCGTGTGGTTTAACATGGAAAACAGTAGAGGTTGCACCCCCAAACAATTGACTTTCATAAAAGATTATCATCACTTTTAGGGTACAATAAATTGTGATGGGATGTTACATCGGGATGTTTCTCTCAACAAGGGTTGGGAAAAAATAAAATAAAAATAAAAATAAAGACAACTCCATGCCGCATCGATCATCGAGCAAACTAATCAGGACCGCACTGCCCATTGCATCGAGCGGGGTGGGTGGGTGATAAGTCAACCACTGCTTACATATTCAACTCTTGGTATAATTTTGTCTTAGGTACCCATCCCTCTCCACTTGTCCCTTATTCCAACCTGTCATAATACCTGCAGCAACTTGTATGTCGCTCATCATAGGTCGCTGCTGAATAGCACTGTAAATAATGTATCACGAACTGCCTCGGTAATCACTGAATGTGCGGGATTGTAACGTGGGGACTCTGATAGCAGTAGGCCATAAAGGTCGTCTAGAGCGTAAAATGGAAACCTTAGGGATGAACACTAAATGATTAGACGAGCATTGTACTCCGCAGCGAAGGTTGCTTGCGGGTCTGAGTCTGAAGTCTGTTGGAAGCGTTGCATGTCTGATGAGTCAGTAGCCTTGATGAAGAAAAAACAACAAATCTTCACATGCTGGGATCAAAACAGAGTTAGGTTGCGTCTGAATGATCGGCTTACGAAGAGCCTTAAGAATAATTGTGAAAACTGGTGGGTTACAATTGCTGGTGAAATAGAAGAAGCAACTACATTGGGGAATAGCCAGAGACTGTTTCGACTGTTAAGCAATAAGGGAAGTCGGCCAATTTCAACTGGTGAAACAATCTAAGAGTGGCGAGCTATGCGCAACTGGGATCAAGGACTTAATTGCTGGATGGATGATTAAGCTGGCCTGCCGTTAGCCAGGTTATTTTATCTGTAGCGAAAGCTCCTGGGTCATTGTCATACGATTCTACAGCAGACACAAAAGGTTGGACTTGCATTCAAACTCTGAAGCGAGGAAAGATAGTCGGACCGGATGAGCTCTCTTGCAGTCGCTTCAGNCGAGCTCGAGTACTACAGTTCTGAGGAATATTTGAACGTAAAGGTTTAATCCTTCATCTTAGAGGGAGTCACCGATCGTTCCCATTCTCAAAAAAGGATCTTGAAACGATTGAGAAAAACACCGTTGGATAGGACTTTACCCTCATCGTCATCCAAGATGAAGCCTCAACCATGCTTCGAATTCTGACTGATTTGAGAGAGATCAATATCCGTGAACAGCAAACAACGTTCCGGATGTATTGATTGAAGTTGCACGATGCATTATGTCCATGAGCTCCGTCAAACCCACTGTAGACTAATGATTACAGTGTTCCTTGACCTGAAATAAGCGTTCAACTCACTTAACCGCGAAGCTTCGATGGGTTTCGTTTTTCAAAAAAGCATGCTGCACTAACATAACTCTGGTCGATTGAGGATTCATATCGAACAGAGTAGGCCGTTCGTTAACAGTTCGTTCGTTAACATTTTCGGACATATTTGAACATTGTTCCCATCTGGTTAACGCATCAGGTTGTGCAACGCTCTACCATCATCTTAGGTAAAATTGATATCGCTTCCTTCTTATCTCCACCGATAGGGCATTTTCAAGCAATGCCCACTTAGTCTTGATTTGAGATTTGGTACGTTTTCATGTGAACCAATAGCGATTATACCTCGTGGATTGTTTATGAAATAATCCAGCTCGTGCTTAAAGTCACTCCATTGTTCACTATACATTGCTTGAAACTGGTTACGTGAACTTGTCTCCGATTGCTATCCACACATCAATGAGGACTGAAGGCTCCTTTGCTGCAACGGCTGGTTCATCATGTTTTACTTATTTCTGAAATGTGTGTTGTGTGCAATATAAAGTTTGCAATCAGATATTGGGGAACAGTGCACTGCGTATGATATACGTAGGTTTCACACATATAATTGCTCAAATTAACCACATAAGACTATCTTCTACGTTGAATGCACTGGATCCACAGTGTATGAGGATGGTTTTCAATTATTGTCAAAGCTATCTATAATTGCACAAGCCAAACGAAGCTATCTAATCACTGGAATCTCAATATTTTTTCAACTGTTCAGAACTGTAAAAGAAACGGACCGAGCGTGTTAATTTCAATCAATAGTAACAGTTTATGAGGAACATTAGAAGTAGCGCACGCTGCTCAATTATTTCATACTGATTTGTGATTCGTTTCTGTTTGTTGAGTCTACATAAAGCTTGTTAAACTTTCTAACTGAAAAGAGGAGACCGAGTGTCGGAGATCAAAACAACGATTCCAAACAATGATTCCAGAGAACTATGAAATATTGTAGATTTGGGAGAAGTGATCAACGCTTTCACGAATATTTGTATTCTATAAGTAGTCACGTTGAAATTAATTTTATAATTACCGACAAAATAATCACGTAAATGATTTATCAACAGAAGATTCAATGGTTATAAATTTTGCTCAAACGTTATTGCGATCAACGGAGTATGATTATATTTTAATATTTATAGTGCATACTTTTTAGTCTCATCAGTCATATAGTAATAACAATTGTATAAAAAGCAAAATAAACATTAATTATTGAATGATAGACACGGACCAAAAATTCTTCATTTATTTACATTCAACTAAAATATTAGTATCCAATGATATTTAACTTTATTCTTAATAGCATTTAATGAGATGTAATATAATGAAAAAATATATATTTCGTAGTAAAATTGCAAATCTCAGCGTGCGAAGCGAAAAGCAGTGTAAACTTCAAAACAAATTCTAAATTTTGAAGGAGTTACGAAAATGGTAATACAGGAAAACCAGGATGATCGATTTTACAAGTCCACCAAAGCGGACGACTCTTGAAGGAGTTGTTGCTGATTGCGACATTCGTTGGCATCCAGCATTTAGTATTGCACACCATCCAAATCCCGAATTTCACCTTCCAGCATAGATTGTATTTATCGCTCGTCGTCACTACGAATATGATCGTGGTGATGATAGTTCGATAAGTTTGTCAATTCTGAGGCAGCTTTGCAGAAAGTGTATCCAAAACTGTGCATTCAGCTAAGCGGAATGTATTCTGACATATACGCAATGCATTAGGGATTTCATGTGGACTGTATCGAGATGTTGTTACACCAGTTTACTCCAAGGATGTATCTGAAGCAGGAGTAATAAAATACCTCTAATCACCTGATATTCTCGGTTCGTAATGGCGTGTTACAGAGCCAAGCATCTGGACGCCGCAAGCTGTTGTAGAAAACTAACCCATTTTGCGTTTCATTATAATCCGGTTTGGAAAATAGAACGTCGAACGAGTTTTATAAAATGAGCAGCGGTCGGTATGATTGCCGTATTCCTTAACTCATTGTGGGGCTTTTAGAACTTAAGGCGCCTACTTCTGTTCCCAAATTTGTAATCCATTTTTATCCAGTCGACCGGTTTGAATCAGACAGAATATGCAAGCATTATCTTGCGCAGTGATTCATGGCATTTACAGTGGAACGCTTCGCGAACCAGAATGAAAGGTGTATCATGGGGATACCTAAAACATTGATGATGGTCAAAGCCTCTTTGAAGAATGAAAATATGGTTGATACATCCTGTGCCATGACGGGAATATTACTGATTGATGTGAAAGCGTTTATAACTCATTGCGCCTGAGCGTATCAGTACGCGTTCAACGAAAACATTCATAGCGATTTCTATCCNGTTCGTAATGGCGTGTTACAGAGCCAAGCATCTGGACGCCGCAAGCTGTTGTAGAAAACTAACCCATTTTGCGTTTCATTATAATCCGGTTTGGAAAATAGAACGTCGAACGAGTTTTATAAAATGAGCAGCTTTCCTTCACCGCATCATCTAAACGAGTAGCAAAATGAAAGCAATCAGGAAAGACAACACTGCAAATGACTTGTGTTTCGTAGTGCTGCGTTTCCGATGGAAATAGCTCCTGTTCGACATTTGGAAAAAACAATACCGATAATGAAATAGACACTCCCAAACGGAACTGTGATGCTGTCAGTGTGGTGAAAACAAATCACTGCTCCGAAAATGCAATACTCACATTCGTGCATCATTTCAGATGATTGGAACCGGTGTTCATTGCCTTACTTAGTATGGCTTTAAAGAAACTATCTGATCCTCCAAGTGTTATTCGTGGTCTGGAATCTATCAGTTACAGCTAATTTCATTCCAAGCAATTTATCATTTACTTAAGTGCAATCATCAGTCACTGTGAACTGAGAATAATTGAAGCAGACGCAATCCACAGTGTTAAATGTACACCAGTGTTTCCGATTCTTACTTCATATTATGCAAATTTAATTCACAGTGATCAGTAACTAAACCAATAAATTGTTATCGAATTATATAATGCGATCGACTCAATGGTATACGCTGAAGCAGCCGGTAAAGGAGCAATTAATCTCGGTTGCAGTAATCAAGCGTGACGTTGATAAATTACAATTTACGCGAATAATGCTAATTTTATGTTTCTTCGATCGATCTAAATAGCTCCACTCGAGCTTTGATATTAATTTAGGGTTTCCGAAACCTTATTCCGTCTTCAATTTCCAAAATATATCGGCATAATCGCAAATACTTCAAAAAGGCCTCTTTCATTACATTGCCCTAAATAATTAATGTGGTTGTTGAGAAAATTAACTGAATTATAAGCAATCACACGAGCGACAGTTTGGAAGCATTTAAATATGGCATTTCGGTGCTTGTTTCTATGAGCACAAGGCTCATGTGACAAATCTCACATCGAACGCCTGGTTAGAATGATTTTTCGTTGCATGCCAAATCTGACATTGCACAATGGATCGGAACCGACATTTCTTTGAGGAACATGATCAAAGGCGGACTCCATGAAAAGCAATGTCACACATTGTTTCGGATCGAACTATTGGTACTGTTCGCACATTGTCAAGCTGCCTACTCAATGTATCACTGATACATTTCAATCAAATTGGTAGCAGGTAAAAGGAAATTCAAGGAAATTGATCGGAGCCCATCGAGCAAATAGGCGCGAAGTTTTCAGCTTTGTGTAAAATCCACGCATCCTATATTTGGAGACTAATGAATATGCCATCCGTTGGTGAAAATTACAAGACAATACGTCATCGAACAACTGATTACATTGTGGATACCACTCAAGTCTGTTTCACAATTATGAGCAAACGCAAGCACCATTGAATGGATATGAAATACGCAATTCGCCATCGTTGCCACAGTGGAAATTAGTGTCAACGGTCAAACACCAGGTTGATCAAAAGGAGTTATTTTGAATAATATCTTGCGCGGGCAGCTGGAATCAGACGATTTTATAGTGAAA
>UZAN01040141.1:71196-90164 GCA_900618425.1 Echinostoma caproni | reverse complement strand
GAGTAAATTCCATTGAGGCCGAGTTTCTCTCGAATAAAACCGATTCCTTTGAATCAAATATGATTGCTTACGTATTTCTGACATTGAAATGCACATTTGACAAGTTGGTTAACACTGTTAACAATGGTGAAAGAAGTAACAGTATTTCACCTGAGTACTAACATCAAATTCAGACCCGTTCACTGGCTTCAACTTTCTGACTTATCTCCCACTCACAAACCGTTCAGTGATTGAAACAAGGAACTACCTATCACATCGATTAAAAATCTAGCATTTTCATAGCTGTCGGATAATGTACACAAACATGATTAGATGCATGCTGACAACGACCCTTCGTGACTTCAGACTTGGGATCACCAGCAAAGCTTTTCAAACAAGCGATCTTCGACCACCATCAGTCTGGTATGTTGATTTCGGAGCTCTGTTTTATGTAACTTTTCATAATGCTCCATATCGTTTCAATCAGATTCAACACTAATCAATAATCAATTGAGAGTTTTGGGATCTTCTTTAAAGAGTATAGTTCAACAACCCATCAGCATTCATAGCACCTATGATGTACAGATTTCTTTCTTTTGAGCTGGTATTCAACACTATTGACTGTTGGCAAGCACTCGCAATTTCTTGAACAGTTTAGATTGAAGTTGGTTTCATTAGTCCCTATAATCTCATATCTAAGAGCATCATACCATTATCAGTGTTGAATATATCAAAGAAAAAATGACTCACAAACACGTTGATATAAAACCTTTTCCTGTTCATCGTTTTCGGTATTCGATGAATATTTTTGATTGTAATAATATAGTACTGACCTTGAAGGAGTTTTCGACTAAGTTGATCGCGAAGCTCAGATTGGTTCCCTTCTTCTAAAAGGAATGCCCCAGTAGTACTCTAACTTACTGAGTTCGCTATAATCACCTCAGGTCGAGTGAGGGACTACAATGTACTAATTAGGCGGTTCTTCACCAGCAGCGGCGTTGGTCAAGGGTACCGTAGTTCGCGATTCCTATCCAATTTTTCGTAGATGTATTTCAATTCTCGGTATTTACGTAGTTTAGCCGAAACGGGGTGAAGCGAACGAGTATTCTGGAGGTAAACCGTCATGTGTTTGGGTGTTTATCAGGGATAAACCTGCCAGTTCATCGAATTTAGACTAGTAGGCTTCGCTGGCTGGGGTACGTATTTCGTATGCCCATCTGTCGTCAGCTATACCGCGCTTTATTCGCTTAAGCTGGTAGTGAATGAGTGTGCAAAATGTTCAGTGGACAACAAGCTATCGGATCAGTATAAGTGTGCAGGACAAAGTCAGGTAACATGTGTGAAGTGGACACAATATGGGAAATGTTAGACAAGAATGAATAAAACAAGTGTGAAAATGTGAGAAAAAGACAGTAAATGAGGAAATGGGGAGAATGTAAAAGGTGTCCCATAAGGCGATCACTTATGTGGCTACGGTAACAGCAAAGTTTCCACTCCCTTCTAACTGATGTGACGCTATACCTAACGATCTGTTCGTGTCATACCCGGTGATTCACTAGACTGGGAATACGTTGTTGAGAAAAAAAAATGCAGTTGATATTGCTTTGCCCTTGTATTCGATTAAACCGTGTCAGATGTCAGTGGGTGATCACAACTCACACACTTCCTGAACGGTCTGTGTATCTGGTGCGAAAAGTAGTCTGCTTTGTTTCGACCTTTCGCTGTTCGTTAAAAACAACTCACAATGATGAATCACTGCAAGATTGACTAAACGAAAGGTGACAAAACGGATTTGGTTTGACCGAACGCATCAAGTTTGAGTTTTCGGTAATCGTGCGAAAAAATCAACCGTCTTAGTCCGCTAAAATAAAACTGTCAAGTTTATCTGTAAAACGTGCGCTATTGTGGTTCAGAGTGGAATGAATATAATCCGGAAGACACCAGAGAGGTTGAGTAATAATGCGAAATGTCTGCACAACCGCCCAGCTCAGTTCAGAGTAAAAATAATCTCATTGCTTTCCACCTTTATGGTAGGTAGCTCGTGTACACAATCTTTCGTGATAACATATATGGGAAATATATACTGCAAAGTGGCATCCGCGGTGCAACTGAACCTTTTCTCTTATTCGACATTCAGTATTAAGACAATCGTGGGTAGAATATTTTACCGACCTCTACTTAATACCTCATGGAGCACCCAGTACAGAGTTATAATTTTTTGTGGTATCATGGATAAATGTAACTCATTCATATCACCACCTGTCTCATTCACTAAATTATAAATGATCGCACCTATGTACCCAGTATGTGAAAAGATGCGACAGGTTGAGCAGTGATACAATAAAGTTAAGAACATACGCAATGAAGCTGAGTAGTGAAGGTAGAAGTCGCAGGTAACAGATTGTTGCCATTGGCATTCACGATTGAATGTATTAATCAACCAAGGAATGACAGAGAAAAATATGATTTCTGTTGGCTAGTGAACGGGTCTGAATTTGATGTTAGTACTCAGGTGAAATACTGTTACTTCTTTCACCATTGTTAACAGTGTTAACCAACTTGTCAAATGTGCATTTCAATGTCAGAAATACGTAAGCAATCATATTTGATTCAAAGGAATCGGTTTTATTCGAGAGAAACTCGGCCTCAATGGAATTTACTCATTGGGTTATTGAGGACTTCAACTGATTCCATTCATGCTCACATTCACGTCTGGACATGGTGACTGACTTATCGATCCATCTTGACGTGATTCGCTTCCATACCCGACCGACAGAGGTCAATTAACTCCGGGTTCGTTCATTCGTATCTATGACGCACACTCGATCAACGCTCACGAACATAACGTTCCCGGGCGGAACGGGTGTGTGGGCGGGGGGGGGGGGGGGACGGTCCACGTCAACCTCCCGAAACATTCATCCTCGCTCGGTAACTCACTCGAAAGGTATTTTTGCTTGTTTGCGGAGAAGTTAGTTCACTCAGACTGGAGAGACCCGATCCAATCGGTAACATTTGACAGCCGAAACACCAATAATCTTGTGGGGTTTTCAATGGAGTGCGATTGGTTGGATTCACTTGATGTTGAAAAGGAATAGAGTGACCTCAACCAAATATCTGGTTGTTACTATCTTTGGTGTTCGACACACATTGAGAACCCCATGGGAAAACGTCGGCACCTCTCCTCGCAGCTTCCGAAGCTGAGGCAATTGGGCCCTACCCAAATAGTTTTGTTTTCCTGTGTTAAGCAATGCGTTCTCCCTATATTACTTTTTTGCTCTGCTGTAATGTTTCTCGGTCTATTGAAACAAGACTTTAAAACTGTCCGTCGGGGTTCAATTATAATAAGCCGTGCATCTTTGATTTCTGCCGAGCCATTAATCACAGTACCTAATAATGGTCATTTGAAGTCTTGTATGACCTGTGCCGAAAATATTCAAAACGACCCCTCCCATCCTTTGCACCTTGACTTATCTGCTTGTTGATCGCACTCGGTCATTCGTTCCCCTTACCGATATCTATCCTTTCGAATAAACATCTGTAGGAACTCCCCTGTGTCATATCTGGCTCGAATCTTTACCAACCAGGAAGGAGTTATGAATGAGTTACGTCAATGTTTACTTGAATGAATCAAACTTCTGAGACACCTTTTTAGACAGAACTCTATTGAATTTGTCTATACTTCCATATTTTCTCCGATTTGACAACCAGTGTACAACTTTTAAGTGAACTGTTAGCATATTACGCTTTCAAAAGTCATTCAACTAAAAACACAAACACTGACTTTTTTATTTCGACTTCAGTAGTCAGCATCAAATGATTCACTTGTATTAAAAGCACAAAAATAAAGCCTCATTTTTGGTAGATTTGTGGACTTATCTTTTAGGCAATTACGTTTGCAGATCCATGCATTGCCCTGGAAAGTGAGTTCGTCCTTGTCAGGACTAGTCAACAATGCCAATTATCCTTACGTTATTGCTGGGTCTCAAGTGAGAAACCTTCGAGTTGGAGGCCAAAACCTACTTTATCCACTGTAGGATGGAAACAATTCTGATTGAATAATGCATCAGAAAGATGGGGGGAAAACCTGGTGAACAAAACAGCCTGAGATGGATGCTGATGGAATAGGAATAGACAGTGTGTTATGTTGTCTATTTTTTTGTTTATAGTTCAAAATAGATACAAACCGTTCCCTATGAAAAGCCTTGGCACACCACTTTTATCTGCACACATTGATCCAGATATAAGCAACAGCGAGAAAGCCATGCATTCGTGAAAAGTTGCTGCGGTCAGATAGATTTTCATCCCGTGATGTGAGAATAAAATGGAAATCACAGATGCTATTCAACAACATAGCCTGAGGTTTGCTGAACTGTTGATAACCCCACGTCTTGTGATCCCGAAAAAACAAACTGCTATCGTGAATTCCCCAAAGTGCTAGAAAGCGGACAAAAGGTCGAACTGGTTTTGATTGACTGCGTTTCGCTTTTTGCCGTGTGTTTGTGTGTGTGCGTGTTTGTTCCCTTATCCATCCGGACGTTTGTTCCGCTGAATCGGATTAAAGTTGCACCAGAATTTCCCAAATCTCACTGGGATTCTGTTTGCCATTAAACTGCTATCTTGTGAAGGAAAAGTGGGTCGAATCGAGAGAATGAATATATACATCCACCTGAAAAGTCGGTTATTCTTTCGCATTTCTATGTTCTGTACTGAATCGGTAATGAAATGGGATGTGATTCTGGTTGATTCGTGCAATACATTTAGGCCCAAATACATTCATGTTAATTTGCACGAATCAGCTTTGAGATTTTCTCTTCCGGAGACGTGTATCTGGGACAGACGATAAGATTGGTTACAATGCAGAGCAAAGATTCTGAAGCGATTTGTTACCTGTAAAGTAAATTGGCATATTGATGACTGTAGGAATCGTCCAATATAATGAAATATTTTGATTGCCTTATGTAGGGACTTTTTATGTTCAAAATCATACTGTTTTAGTAACGCCGATCAAACTGAACTATTAACGGAAATGGTTTCACGCTGCCGAAAAGCCCTTCCTCAAGTCGTTCATTCTTCCGCATATGATGATCCAAACTGTGGAAAAGCGAACAATGTGAGTCGAAAGGTATTTTCGGAGACTTAATTCGGAGGCTTACACAATTACGTTTATGTGAAACACAAATACAGCAATGAAGATGAGTAATCTGTATTGTAAACCTAGGCCCAATTTGTGTTCTACGTAATTGAAATTGACTTTCATACTGCTTTGCAAAAAATGATTTTAAATTCTAAAACTGAAAATTTCAAACTACTACACGTGTTATCGCGACACTCAAGGTCACGTGGGTTCAAATGGTCATAGAACAAAACTAAGAACATTGAAGTGGTCGATAAGGTAAAGAATAAACACACTTTACGGCCATTAATATACTAGTATGATATTGGTAACTGAAATATATTTCCCAAATGAGAGTCGTGTTGCTGGAGTTTGATTAACCCCATTGTATTAGGTCATCGTCAAGCGATTTTGTTTTCTTTCTGCCAGAGAGGTTGCGTGCTTGAATACGGGTGCTAACTTGAAACTCTTAAAACCTTAAGACCAAAACTGAACTTGACAAAGCTATACTCCCACCAAGTTCTACTCGGAGTGGATTGCGTTCACTGGCGCATTGTCGTTCAAGCTACACAAATCGCTTGAATTGCTTATCCCTAGGATCATATTGCTTGTAGTTGAACTGATCGAAATAAGCCAACGAAAGTAACCCAAGCGAGTAAGAAGGCTGTGGTTATACAGAACAGCCGCGGGTGACAGGGTGAGTGTAGACTAACCAGCTCCAGTGAAATCCACTTTTAATGCCGCTAAGGAGTATGTTATCTGTCACTAATTATTCAATACCATAACAAAGTTAGGCTGCATGTATTTGCCATATATATAATTACCTATCAATTGCTGTTCCANNCAATTAGGAGTAGCTCTGAAGTAATTACAACACACATGACATTCTTCTCTTCTGTTTGACCGTGGTATATTCTTGTCACACTGACGGCATATGTTTGGCATAGTCTGATATTCTAAAGAACATTTAGAGTACACTGAGTCTGCGTCCGCGCATGTGTGATTGCATTCGAGAGATAGTTCAGCAAGTAAATGAAGTGAGTGATATTGGTGATGTACTTCAGCTCCGTAGNGTAGTGTGCAAACTGGTGTCTCCCGTGAACGGATGTGAGCCCAGTCCCGGTGTGGGCTGGAACCATCGACGAACAGAAAGTTACCCGTGGATAAAGTCGATTGGAAACTAACAAAAGGGGACATCTTCAAATGTCATGAATCCAAAGGTTTAGAGAGATATGAATGGTAGGTGACCAAGGCCGATGCGCAGTGCTGCAAATCAGCTCACATGAATTGATTGCTTGATACAGATCAAAAACCGAGTGGAAGAAATAGTCTTAGACTCATAGAATTGATGGAAATACTTTTTATCGGAAGTCAACGTAAGTTTTGCATTGACATCCAAACATACTAACAATAGTCGAGGTTTGTTTTGAAATAGATTTGGAGGAACGAGTATCAGTATCAGAGTAAATATGCTCTTTTGTGGGAAATACTAACAATGACAGTAGAATTCGTGAAAGCTCATCATACTGAAATTGCTTTCTGTGTGTGTGGGGTGCGCAAAGCTTCAGGAAATTATAGGAAAAATGGAAATCTGAAACCACCTTATGCAAACAGGTTTGTAATAAGTTTCACCTGCACTGAATAGGAATTACTTGAAGAAACTTTTCAAACGGAGCACGTGAATCTACTGGATATAGGATGACATGGTTACAATTTTGGTCGCCATAGTCTTCCGGAACTAAGAGGAACATAAATTCCACCGAGACAATGTTGCAATTGTTGTTCATACTCGCCACGAGATCGATGTCCCCCCCCAAAACTTCGTCATCCATCGCATCAGCATCTGCTGCGCACCGGTGTTACACAATAATCTATCAACGTAGGTCAAAACTGGATGAGATTAGACTACCTCGTAGTAGGATAGCGCTTGACGCCAGATTAACCGACGTAGAACAAACAAACGAATATTTCCGATTACCACAACAATCGGGTCAGTGAGTTAGGTAGAAACCAAATATGAATCTCAGCCTACTGTGAAATCAATGACAGAATTATAAAGCCTATCTCTCACCAACCACTGGTATGGAAAATGTCGTCACTACTGATGCTGAAAGGTTTTACGATCTAAATGCCAAAAGCAGAGAGCAAACCGAGTTACGAAATCCATCAACGCTGTTCACTAACTTGTTGCGAACGGCTGAACTGTGCTAACCTGGCATCAAGCACGTATTAGTGCATTGTAAACGAAACGTGGGCAGACATAAAAGCATAAATGGAACAACTCATGTGACTGCGTGATGAGTTCGTTCACCAAATCAAGTTTACACATGAGATGACTAATAGCGCATTGTACGTTTCTCAGTTATGGGAAAATACTGGACTTAGAAAATGTATCATTGACAATATACAACTTTTGCATTTAACTAAAAATCTCACTATTACCACACGTTTTATTACACGATTATACTGAACATGAAGTTTGAAAATTCCTGAATTAAGATGATCCAGAATTTTACACTTAATATCAAGTCCATAGATTTTTTTGTGCAGTTAACTTACCCAATGGCATTTGTGAACACTCAACTACCAATACTCCATCCCCAACGTCATGTGATCCACTCACAACATGTGACTTTTAGTGATGTCATTCTCTCAAACGCCATGCTCTATTATTCCTCACACGATCGCACAGACACGTTCACATGCACACATTAACGTGGATACACACAACTCTTGACAAACGATTTTTATTTGAAGAAATTCTTCCAATTGCGCGTAACATGGGACTAGCCGTTTAAATAACCGGAGGAGGAAGGCCTTTCAAAGGGGTATAAATGTGACCACTCACATCGAGCTACGATTTCGGTAACATGAATCAAGCTAAATTCAGCAAGTAATCAAACTAAATCCTTCCTTACTGTCTTGTCATAAATAGTTTAAAATTGTTTTCGTCCCACTCATTGTCCTTGAGGCTGACGCCGCATAAGGAAAGTGTTTGCTGCTCATGACATGACTACAACATGAGTTGTGATAGATCGTGCCCCGAGAAAGGAAAATGGCTGGATCAGTTGATCTGTAGTTAGTTCCAAATGGTAGTCCCCCAGTGAGATCCACGGTTTTATTCTCAGCTAAGTTACGCTGCTAATGACGATCCCAAAAGTCAATTGACCAGGACAAAAAGTAGCAAACAAGCTCTTTTTCAGTGATTCATAATCGTACAGCCGATCCAAGGATTTTTGATTTTTATGCCGATCAATCAATCATGTGTTTACATTTATTCGCGAATAAATGGCAAATCAATTTCATCAATCATCATGAAAAGAAGATGCTGAACTATTTTAAGAGTTTTGTTTCATCAAGGCACACGGCATGCCTATTTCCTCTTCATTTGGGGAACGGTTTCACCGTTAGGCATGAAGCATCATCAAATTTGCAGTGTTAGTGATGAATGAGGCTGATAAAACTGTTACATTGTAAGTCATCTTTAATATTCGCTCAATTTTTTGTCATCGTCGTCGTCGTGGTTTAGGTTTAGGGATCTCTACTCGAAATTCGGATATCTGCTTAGGATATCTGTTTAGGTCCCGAAAGGATCATAAAAGTAGTACACCTTACTGATGAGACCAAACAAGATGTCCAGTGCTTTCTGTCGGTCACCACACATAAAACTACATCTCACATATGTTGCATGTAACGTTTGCGGATGTAGTGGACTCCCATCCAGCTACGTCCGCATCGGAACACACGAACATTTTACACAATACAAATCATCTGTTAAAAATTGAATAGGCCCATTCAAACATGACATGCACAGCGAAGAGATTCCACCCATCCAGTTAAACGAACCTTACCATAGATTGCTGTCATTCGTGTCCATCAGGAACCTCGTAGGGGGGGGGAATCGGTCGATGGCACAAATCCTTGATACTCAGCTGGACATTGATGGTTACACTCGAAAATTTAAACTGTCCACTAAGCCGTTAGAACTTTCATTGAGAACTGAAGCACGTTTTCCAGATAGTGTTGCATTTTATGGGGGGGGGCAGGTTTTCGGGTTGTCAGAATAGCATTTGCAGTTTCACTGGATGAGAAATATTGAGTACGTGTATTTATGAGTGCATATAATAATGGTCCAGATCGACCCTTAGTGATGAAATGGGAGTATCCGTTTCATTCTGAACAATTCCATCTGCGGAGTAATAATTAATCAGGAAGACCACTGCACTGTTTGAATAAAATATTTACTTCAGTATCAATGTTGTTGTCTATACGAACCCTCAAGCGTTTCACAAATACTCGTTGCTTCCGTTTCGATTAGACCTATAAATATATACATATATATACATATATATGCATATATATATATATATATATTAGGTATATGAGCCTTACATACGATACCGTTTCCACACCTGCATTGAAGTAAATCTGGAAATCGTTTATGTGGTATCCACATCACAATCAAGTTGGGGCCTACAGTAACTAGAACGCGGAATAAAGAAACCCGTAGATAGTAAGCACAATGAACAACATTGACGCATGGCGCCTATTAGTAGTTCAGTAGTTCATCAGTTTCCCTCTCGTTGTCAATAAACGGTTTAACCTGATCCGTTATTTCGGAAAATCAATAAATAGTTACACCCTGTTTATTTAATTAGATCATATTTTCAAGGGGGTAGAAATTTTGGGGATGTATGTTGCCTAGTATCCTTCATTCACCTATCACCGTATGCACTTGTGTCTATGAAAAGCTGATTTGCGTTGCACGATCCACACCACTTCAGGCTATCAGGGAAATTCTAAACCCCTGCGCCGCAATGTGTTTACGCTCTGTCAGTTCAGATGTGCTCTACAACGGGATTGTGTATGATCCACTCAATAAAGCTTTCCTTTATTGAAATGAAAGCGTTTCTTCAGAAGGAATCTACTCCCCGTTTGAGGCTGCACCACCGAGATAGTGAAAGTTGGATCCACATCTTAGTGAACCGCAAATCGAAACTCAAAACTTGAGTTCTGCAGTCATCTGAATTAGCTCCCCTGTCGGAGAAGGAGACTAAGGCACTAACTTTGTTGGAAAATCGTAACTCCCTGAAATCACAAATATAGGTTACAAAAGTTGATCCAATCATTTACTAATGAAGAGGAATTTTTCCATTTCAAATGACCTAGCATTCCACACATTTTACTTGTATTACTAAACTGCATTCCTGAGAGATCAAAATGCATCACACTTAAATAAATTCATTCGAATTCCGCCTCACAATGGTACGTACATTTTCGTATCGAACCTCTACTAGACAGTAGCATCCCGTTTACAGTTATTTGTAATCCGGATATAATCTTGTAGCCTACCGTAGCCATAAAAATGAACGCAAACTACTTCTTCCTTTACATCTTCCGGGGTTCCACTGAGTGAGGCAATTCTAAATCGTACGGTGATCACAATCTATTCCCTCCGTCATTCGCAGGATTCCTATCAAACCTGCCTTTATTCCCAACTGTCGAGGCGAACTTCTTAATTTTCCAATCCTGCCCTATCATCATTGACCACTTAACTTGTTGTAATTAGGGAAGAGAACATTATTTTGGGATTAAGAACACACAATGTATGCAAACATATGTTCTCGGTGAATTCCATTTCAAGCCCTTACAATCACATTTATATGAAACAACTTCAATAGGTTCGAACAGAAAAGTGGATGACTCATGTATTTAGAAATGAGCTCATGAGAACTCCAAATTTTTGCGCTGTTCGGATCACGTAACCAGAATTTTACATTATGGTCGTATGAACAAGCGATTTTCTTTTCCCTTGGCCAAAGGAGTTTGAGACCTTAAATCAATTTCGTTGTGCGCGCACATCAGACTTCATAAGTCGGATGCTAATGGGCTCTGCAATTACTAACGTCCGAAACCGTATTGCTCTCTCGGGGTGTGGTGAGACTCGATAAATGATTGTAGGTGCCGAGCGCATATCAACCAAGTGTCCCGTCCCTACCTTATGTACAACGATCGAATTTGACACACCCCTGTGTGAGCCAACGTGGATTGTGTTCTTTGATCCGTTGTGGTTCGACCCACATTAGTCGCACCACAGGTACACTTGAATTGGTAGACAATCATAGATGAGGTCGACATAGGTAGTTTATCTTTGTTGTGGCATCGGATGTTTGTTGACGTAGAGAACACGCATCTTAGCTGAGCGGCATTAAATGTAGATTACACTGCCGAAGCTAAAACTCTACTGACCCTCCCAGTGGCGATATGGTCTTCTCCGCTTTCGGCATTTTTGTTGGCTTATGCTGTTCAGTTCAATAGAGGTAGATAAACTTCCCAGGATAGCCAGTTTCCAGTAAGGTTCTTCTCACTGGTTCGTGCTCATCCTTTAAAGTATCTTCTGAACAGGTGTGTCTTGCTCTCTGCGGGAGACAGCGTACGATGTTACGTTTTTGATAAAGTGGGACGAAGCTATGACAATTTGTGTACTGTCCACTTCATGTTGCTTTTCGATATATCTTNATCTTTCTTTGGATAGGGCCATCGAGGCATTTAGTCAGATGAATATCCAAAATCGGAAGGCATTCATTCTCCTCTGGTTCAGTTGTTAACTTAATTGACGAATGTGTTGTGTTGAATTCGGGCTTTACATGGGCAGAATTAGTGTTCTTGATAGCCACGGAAAAGATATAATCTACATAACGGTGATATTGTTCAAAACAACTATTAGCCGTAGATAAGGTAGTTGTCTCTAACTTGGACATGAAGATGTCGGCAAGAACAGGTGCGAGGGGTGAACCTATAGCGATAGAATGTGTTATTAAACAAAATTTGCACATTTAGTGTGCATTTGGGTATGAATTCTTTGAGAATGGTGACTTGAATACCCACGGATATAGCTTGTGTTGGTAAATTCACAAATCAACTGTTTCTAACCGGGAACACTTGTAAAAGTAAACCACATCCAAAGAGAACATCGTTCGATTCTTGTTGTTCACATTTTTGGCTATTTCAACAAACTGAAAGATATCGCTAAGTGCATGCTTGGAGATACGTTGACGTTTGGGTTCCAAAAGTCTAGCTAACCAACGGGCAATTGCGTGGTGAGGTGAATTTGTCTTAGAAATAATAGGATGCATTGATATACCAGATTTGTGTATTCTGGGTAGACCATATAGGCAAAACACGTTATAGCCAACGGGGTTGAGATCTTCACACAGACCGGATGACCATGTAGCCTTGACCTCTGAGTCGTTTTAATGTATCCGTACTTTGCTTTTCAGCATCCACGTTTGATCCTTTTGAATTGCGTCGCAGGTAAACTTTGTTTGATTGGATAGAAGTTCTTGCATCTTGAATGCGTAATCTGCAGGATCCATCACCACAATTCCAGTCTCTTTTTCAGGTTTGCTTAAGAGAATTTCAGAGTTATGTCGTAGAGCTTTTACGGCGTCAATGTAGTTTTGCGTCAGAGGTGCCTTTTACGAAGTTGGTAACATCAGTATTAATAGCAAGATGTAATCAGTGACGTTTTAAAATCGCCTACGGCTTCCGGAAAATTTAGTATGGGAACAGTTGTTTGCCCGACTAAGTTTTCAAAGGGTACTTCTAAATCAATCAAACTTTCCTTACGATGAGAACAACAAAATTTGGACCCAAGTGATTGTGCTTCAATCAGAAACATAGCTCAAATGAATGCTGGAAAAATTATGCACGTACCGTTCAGGGTGGCTTGATAAATGTCCTTGTGGTGTGAAACGGCCCATCATAATTCAGTGACAACAGTTTCCCTTGCAGTCTGCGATGAACAATCATTTTCACATATTCCAGAAATAAATTCCTGTGATTTTAACTCAAATATTTAAATTCAATTGGTATTGTGATACAAATCTTTCGAGCCCAGTGGTTGAGGGTTTGATAGTAACCAACTGGTTAAGAGCATGACGCCTGAGCGTCTTGCTGTTGAGATGGATCCAACATCATCGTAAATGTGTCCAATATGTATTGGGATATTGGTTACAAGAAATACATTCCTCGATGAATTTCACACAACAGTAAGCCTCACAGAGTGTGGTGGCAAAATTGAGGAACTACTTTAGCGGTCTTATCACCTAGGGCCGATAGGTAGTCTTTAAATCACGAAATGTGCCCATCGATTAAGAACACACAACGTAAGTGAACATGTGTTTTCAGTGAATTGGATTGTTTTGGTCATAATCAATAGTTCCGCACGGTTCATGTTCCCTTGTGTTATCTTCCTATGATTGTATATAATGTTTTTCCTGGTAGGTTCTAGGGGTCCGTTAGTACATTCCGAAGAATGTTATAAAGCAGCGACACCGTATAATTTGCTGGTTTCTTCCACTCAACTTTTTTTCACTCTTTTGCACTGGGAATTAAAATTGGCAACACAAAACCTGCATCGTTATTCAACTGAATTCAAATTTACAATATTTTGGCACTGAAACACGACAGCTACATAGTTTCCAACGTTTGTGATTGAAATATAAGTTGAGTGAATTTTGCTTCAATAGACAACCAAAATCGCAAACCATCTCAACAAAGACGGAATTAGAGGACTGGAATGTCGAGATCAAACTGCAAAGTTTGAACAGCTTTTACGAGATCAGTGATAGTCGTCTTTGCCTCTGTCTTAGTCTGTCCCCTGATAATTTTTGTGAGTTTGTCGGCCACATTGTGCAAAATTTTTTCTGAAAGGTTTTGTAATTCACAAAGGATTCGTTTCGGTTGTTTGAGGTATGTCACCAATTCCCCAAGGGACAGAAACCAGCCGTATACCGACCATTAATTAAGCATTAGATTTGACAGTCTTCTGGGTGCGTTCATTGATCGGTGCAACATTTAAGAAACCACAAGCACGTGCGCGTTCGCCGAGCAATCATACACGCCTTTGCCCGTCGTTCCAAAGAGAGCTGAGAGAGAGAGAGGGAGATGCATAGGTATGTCCGACCTGTTCTGTTTGATACTACCAGACTGCTTTTTGGGGGCATTCCTGAAATCAGACGGGAGCAAATGATTTGCTTTTCATTCGCGTGCACAAGCAGACAGGTGCATTCAAATGGATCTAAGTAAGTCAAGTGGAGCATTACTTCTATGTATTTGTTTGAAAGAACAATGGATGGAGGATGGATTCTTTGTCGGTAACAGTGATGTTTAGTATAAAGTGAAGTCGGTCATATTGAGGGACTGTGATTGACGAAATACTCTTTTCTCTCTGAGGAATTGCCTTTTAGTCTACTCACATAAACAGCATGACGCTACAAAAAGCTGAGCCAGAAAAGCGTGGAATAAAACAATTATTATGACCCTAAAACGCCCTAATCTTTTGTGCTCTCATTTGGTTGGACATCTGATGAGGAAATATAGTGCGAGGCAAAATTGATATACTTTGGTGGAGAAATGCGGATGATAAGCGAGNAGTGGAAAAGAAGATCGATTATCATTCTCTTAAGAAACCTTAAGAAGAAGGGAGAAGCGGCCAATCAAAGAGTTGTCATACAACACACAATGGGAAAAGTCAAGCGGTGATGATTAAATTCTAATGTACATTCTCCGGTCATTATAATTTGGTGACGTTATCACTGGGCTATATAATCTGACACCAAGTTTTCAAATAAAGTGAATGGATAGCACCATAGGACAACTGCTCGGACTGCGAAACTTTCATATTAACCGCACCGTTTTGCATAGATCACATAAGAAGGAGACTATAATTGTATCTAAACGGATTACAGTTGTTGAATAGACTGTTTTCCAGGAATAAAACAGGAAAAAGTACAACTGTGGCAATAACTCTATGAAACGCGATGTGTCCCCAACAGTAATGTGTGCATATAACGGGTTAAGCAAACTGACATTATGAATATAAACATACAAAATATATCTATACAAAATATGTATACAAAAACGTGAATTATTCAAGCAATCACATACATTAAACACGATTAACGGAATAGCTTGACGCAACTTAGGAAACACGCATTCTGCAATTTTTCTGTTGTAACTCCCGTATACATGGGAACGCTGTTCAAATAAATTACTCCTCCCTTTTCGGACATTCTTCCTGCCTAGTCATCACAAAATGTTTGTAACGTGGAACCAGTCTCATATCGTGATGTGTTAAAACTCCTAAAAAGCTATAATTCGTTTTCTGCTGCAGGCCCAGATGACTTAAATCCAGCCCTCTTCAAATTTGGTGCTGCTTCCCTAGCTGGGGCAATTACCTCGATTGTCAATGAATCTCTTAATTCTTTCACTATCCCCGACTGTTGGAGGCCGGTCACAATCATACCGATAGCCAAAGCATCCAATCCTCTCCTAACTTTTTTGCCCCATAGCATTAACATCTTCAGCTCTTAAATTGACTAAAAAGACCATCCTCAAACGCCTTCAGAAATCTATAAACATTCCCAGTGATCCGTTACAGTTTGCTGACAAACGTAATAGATCTACCTTGGACGCAGTCTTCACCCTCATTCATTGTATCAATACGTCTTTGAACAGCTCTGTTAGGTCTGCTCGGTGTGTTTTTCTCGACTATTCTTCTGCATTTGATTCAATTCCTCAATCTAAGTTATTACAAAAACTGGCATTGTTTGCATACCCCAAGCAGTTTTTAGCTTGGCTATCAAACTATTTTACTGAAAGAGTATAAACCACTAGATTGGCGAGAGCCACATCAAAACCCTTACTCAACAACTCCGGGGTTCTTCAAGGAGTTGTGCTATCCACATACTTATATTCCACTTATGTTGCGACATTCCCTGTGTTTCTCCCGCACGAATTTTGAAATATGCAGATGACGTGTTGTGCCAGCCCATTTCTTCTTACTCTGATCTAAGTTCTTTCATCGATAATCTTGATCAAATTCAGTCATTCTCCTCCTCATCGGGGCTAACCCTGAACCCCATTAAATGTATTGAGTGTTTATATAGTTTTGTTCGCTCTCCATATCCGACACCCCACAGTAATCAATAACAATCCTTTATCCAGAATGAACTCTGTCAAATATCTTGGTGTAACCATAGATGGCAATCTTCATTGGTCAACCCACATCCACAACTGCATTGATAAACTGCGGTGCTTATCATTTCAAATTCGAAAGCTGAGGCAGTTTCGTGCATCCCAGTCAGTTATTTCTATCTTTGTTTATCGGTATGTTTTCCCCATATTACTCTGCTGTTCCCCAGTCATTTTTCCTGGCTTACTCAAAGAGGATTATAAAGTCTTACGCCGCAGTCTAACCATTATTAGACTTGTCTCTTCTACTCCTGTGAATGAGTTAGCTTTAAAACTTTCAGCGTATCATGTAACTTCCTGTGTGAAATTTGCTGAGAGGATTCTAACATATCCTGAGCACCCATTGCACGCAGAACTGACATGATGTCGTTCCCATTATTCAACACACTCCCAATTCCGCCAAATTTCATCTCGAATTAACGCTTACCCCAATTCAACTATACCGTATCTTGCTCGTGTACTCGTAAACAAAGAGGGGACAATAAGTGAACTTTTTCTTAACCTTGAGTTAGGAAATATCGTCAAATTTGTGAAACTTTTTTCTTAGTTTGCTATGTGCATTGTGATGGTTAGCGTGTGTGATTTTTTAAAAACTGAAATTTGAGCTCTAGTGCTTGCAAAAGTTATACACAGTACAGTACAATACAATGGCCTATATTACATTCTATATTTCTGTGTCATTTCATATTTTTCGGTCCCAAATCAGTTACAAAATGCTTGCAACTGATTCGGGAGTTATAACCTTACTAATAATCTAGGACCGCTCTGGTTTCAGCTCAGTGTTGAGCTTCAACGGTGAAATTGGACTTTTATGGAATAATGAGAACCATCGCACACAAGAAATAACTGGTAGCTAGTACGACGAGCGCCAGTCAAGGTCTGAATCAAGTTTTTTCTTGTTATTTGAAATTATTTCTATACCTTTTTAGAGGAAAGAAAGACAACCTATTAGCTAGTGGTAAGTGAATTAAAATTGTTAGAGACTGGGATGACTTATCTGTAGTTTAGCATTTATGGGATTCTGGTAAATGCCTATCAGTTCAATTCGCAGTTCATGAATCATATAGGGCTATCTCTAGATAGTGAGATAATAAATAGTACAAAATCTGTCTCAGGAAACACAGTTCGGGTTTCTTGAAGCTAAAAATAGTGCACCACTTTTTTGAATCTTCATCCTAATATGGATAATACTAGGAGCCTAACAAACATTGATCAGTCAGTTCATATTCAACTATATTTACGGTGTCTTTTGTTTGCGGTGGGATGCTGGGAACTCATCGCATCGAATACACTACTTTTCTGTATATTGGAAGAGCTCAATAAGGTAGTCGCTTTCCGTGTAAGATCATGTGATCAATCAAACGGTCTGCGATTAAAAATTTGACACTATTTTCCTCGTTTGCAGAAAGGTCACGGATTAGGGCTATCTAGCATGCACCCCAGGGGTTAACAGTTATATGCAGTGAGAAATGCGTTGACAATGGTCGCTTACAATTCCTCCATCAGGAAGGAACCATGCGAAGTTTAAACATTGGAGGACAATTCAGAATTACCCTCGATCGTCTTCTGTTATGCTACGGAATGATGATGAGGCTATAACGTCAGTCGATGGTGCAGTATTTACAAAGCTTGCACTTTCAACGTCTCAATGGTAGAGACTTCAAGGAATCCATTCCGAAAAGTTACAAATTTATGGAATGTTTAAGCCCGTACTTTTCGCATCGAGCCTTTTTATCTTTATCTTTTTATTTTACCTCATTTTATTGAACATGCAATGGTGCAATTTTCAGGAAGGGGGGAAGCGGCCAATCAAAGGGCTGCTATTTAGCACAATGGGTAAGTCAGGCGGTGGTGGTGGGATTCGAACACACATCCCTGGGGTGATAATTTGGTGACGTTACCACCGGGCCACCACCGCCCATCGATGCGTTCATTTCTCAGAGGATTCCGCATGGTAGCCTAGGTGTATTGAATCTTTCAAACTGAAACTTGATGAAGCATTAGTATACCTTACATTCCAACATGAGTGAAGCTGCTTTCAGCAATGGAAACAGCCCACATCATGTGACATTTTACACAAGGAACTGTATGTATCACTGTCTTTTAACCGCAACACGAGAAAACATGAACTTGTAAATTATTCCCATAATGTCTTTGATCTTATTTACACATTCCAGATCAGTGTGAAATGCCTCACCAGTTTATTAGTCCACATTGAGTGAAGTTCATTTATTTGTCCTTTTGCTCACCAGTATATCAAGTGTAACAACACGTGATCAATCCATTGCTCTGAGCTCATTTGATCATCCCATTTGTCCACCGGAAACAATAACAATGTTTGGCATCCCCAATGTAATTATTCCCACGTGGTGTAGTGAATTATCTACCTATGTTAATTACCGATTGTAATGTCAGTGTGAACAAACCTGGAATGTTGACAGTAATTACAAATACATCTGTCAGTCATTGCATATTGGGAACACCGGTGCTATTTGGTTTGCTTCGAATCAATAGAACTGGTACTTGCAGACGTCGCAGACCATCTCGCATGACTGCCACCGTTTGTTGATGCCCTTGCCTTCTGGGCCGAACGTTCAATGAGTCTGTGGACGTACGCAACCCAATGGATGCGCGCGCACACACACACGTGTATGTGTATCCTATGCTGTTTGTGCGTCTGTGTACACACAACTCTGATTGCACGTGTCCGTTTGTGCAATTGGGATTTGGAAAACAGATGTCCCCGGCGGTTTACTGTTTGCGCATTTGAACCAATCAGAACGTGTTGTCCCACGTCCCCTGACTGTGAATAACAATCATTGGTTGACCCAATCCCAAG
>UZAN01040141.1:52899-70619 GCA_900618425.1 Echinostoma caproni | reverse complement strand
CACACACACATACCAAGCAGGGCTAACTACACCAGTTTTGCCTACCGCAAAAAGCGTACGGGCAAAGTCGTGACCGATTGAGTGACTAATTTACGTGGACCACGCTAAACCCAAACAAACGAATTCAATCACCTCATCAATTTCAATCTGCCTTACCTGATCAGGCGTGCACTAACGCGCCAAGTATTTTATGACAGCTTACCTTCTGCTGTGCATTATTCATAGAAAAATGCGAACAACGAAAAGATGGGAACCTTGAGTGGGATAACTATTCACCAACCATTCTTTGGCAATATAATCAAAGTTAGTCACAAATCCGCACGCAATCATACACACTGATTTATCTATCTGGCCACGATGCGCTATGTTCGAGGTAACGTCTGTCATAAGATATGTACATATTTGTGTCATTCCACACGGTTCCATCGCCCCCGTATCTAATCCAGGTCTGAATCGCATATTGTTAGTGATCATTATCAGCATGGAACCGCATGTGCAAGTACAATTGTATCTTCTCATTGTGATAACCTTACCCAAAGCAGCGTTTTCTGTTCGTGGATGTGTGACTTATGTGGCTGGGGAGGATTATTCAATGCGTCAGTCTATTTGTGACAAACCGGACACTCATTTCACTACCATTCCAGCCGCGTTACCCAGTCAAGTGGTCAAACTGACTGTGAATCATCAGGACATCACGGAACTGAATTCCACACAATTCAAACATTTGCCCAATCTGACCTATCTGGATCTGGATTCAAACAAAATTGTTCGCATTCATCCGAACACGTTTCATGTGTTGAAGCATTTGCAGACGCTGAGTCTACGATTCAATCTACTCATATTCAGTGTGGATTCCTTCCATCCGGATGTAACTCATGGACTAATCGGATTAGAGAACTTGAACCTATTGCAAAATCCAATGGGATATGTGCCCAAAAGGATCTTTGCTCCCATTGGGTCCAGTCTACGATCTTTGGTGCTTTCTGGGGGATCTGAGGATTTTCAGTTAGACCCCGGAGCCCTGGATGGTTTGACAATGCTTCAGCTGTTAGATTTGAGTTACAACCACTTGGAAAGCTTGCCGGAATCGTTTGAAAGCACATTGCACCATATGCAACTGAAGGAACTCTATCTATACGGAAACCCATGGCGTTGTGATTGCAATTTGCGATGGCTGAAAGTTTGGTTTCTCAAGTACAACTCTAAACTGATCTACTCGAGACCAGTGCCTGAGGGTGTGAATCGGAATCTGTTAGATCCCAGTGCACAACGTTGGTACGATTACAACTATGATGGAACTGGTGATGGACCGTCTTTGCTTCAGCCTCGTTGTGCTTCTCCATACGCTCTTTTTGGACGCCCTCTGTTCAGTCATCAAACCCTGGCCGGTTTGCAACCCGTTCGAACCACGGACTTTCATTGTCTTCCGCAAGCCCTTACCGCAAATCAACCTGTTCAACTTACCCTGGGCAGTAATGCCACATTGACCTGTGAATTTTTTGCCGATCCTACCGGTATTGTGGTGTGGTATCGTAATGGCACATTGATTCAACAACGTTGGGCACGTATGAGCATGCATCAGACCACCGGACGGACATTCCAAGCGGAACTAACTGTACAGGACGTGCAACCGAGTGATGCAGGCACATATGTGTGCTTTTTGGATACAGGGCACGGACGCGTGAACACGACATTTTCTGTCCAGGTGAACAGCGATGATCAAACTGTGTCTTCTAAAATCAAGGAGGGCGTATTTCGATGGATAAATCGCCTAAATACAACCCTGGTGTTAAAGTATACCGGAATTATTGCTTCATGTTTGATTATGCTGTTAATGATAATAGGGTTATTTATATATTGTTTCTATGGCAAACGGAACAGGCTGTCCAAACCCCGTTTCGATCGAGAACGTATGTCCAATCAGGTTGAACCAGATGTCCAAATGAATAATGATTCTCCGATCAAGTCTCAAACGAACGCAGGGACCTACGATTTTCTACCACCACGACCATCTGTCGTAGCTCCACAGTCCTCATTAGTTAGAAGGGAAAATGTGCCTGTCGACATTAAGGATAACAATATGCGTGAAATGCAGTTGATTTCACCAACAAATGAAAAGATGGATAACTATGTGACATTTCGTATTCTACCTACCGATTCCAAAAATGATTTACCTCAACGCTGTTCCGTGCACAACTATGCAATCATTCACCCAGTTGGTGCAGATTCTGTTCTGCTCGACAGTACAAATCCCCGGCTAATCCCCCTACCTTCCGCCGCTCAGCTCCTGGTCAGTCCTCCTGCAATGCCGGCCCCGATTGCACACACAGACCAATCACACTTATTGGTTTTCAAAGAACCTGAACGTAACCTTACGAATATGGAACTGTCTGGTATTATACAACCGCCTGGTCCGGTGCTATCGGATGCACTTGTTGCAAATACATCCACATCAGACCTTACGCCATGTCCTCTGCATGGTCACATATATGCCACATTGCATCCACATCAATCAGATCGGCGAGATAATGTAGAAAGTTCAAAAAGGCATATAGCCACCATGCCTGCTGGTCTGGGCTCGGTTCACGAGAAACGGACCAGTACTTTGCCCAGTAGGAGAAAATCCCCCGGAGCCGGTGGGGGGTCTGGATTTGCAACAGCTGCCACAAGCACCACGGCAAATTTGGAAGCATCTGAGGGAACAAACAGATTTGGGGCATTAAATGCTTCTTCAACCCCTGATATCGCTGTGATCAAACCCAAAACGAATGGGCCGGCAGTCAAATCAACGGATAATAACCATGACCATGATGAAGTCGCATCCTGACATGTGCTACGCGATGAATAACCGAAGCAGTATATTTAACTTTGTCTGCAAAAAGGCTTCAAACAATCAAAGAGTGTGTTAGTACACGGAAGCCGGCCCGACGAAGACCTTTATTTCGTTTCCTTCCTTGCTCTTTTTTACGGCAACAAGTATATAGTTCGTCACAGATCACTTTTGCTGGACAAATTGTAATCCATGGACACTCAATGATAACCCACTACGGACAGAAGGAACAGAGAAAGTGAGCCAACAGAAAAGGAAATATTTGTTTTTTTGTTTTTCTGAGAAAATTCTGTTGCTATTGTCCCCTTCCATCAATGCTGCGTGATAGCTAGCCAACCAGGTAGATGTCCATGTCAGACCCCATAGCCAGAACAATGAGACGTTTGGGAATACAACAGTTGAGCTACTGACCTGTCTAACATGTCTGAAACTGAACTGCTCTTTCGCCTTTTACCGTTTCCTTTTCGCCTTTCTAACTCCTCAATTTGATCTCGTCAACTCCGATTGCCGGAGTTCTAGCCGGTGTCGAACCAACAGTATAATAACCAGCTCCTTTCTTGTTCCCACGCATCTATCACCTCGCTAACTGACCGCTTCAGATTGACAATCGAACGACACAAACTATTCACCATTCACCCGAAATTAAATACATTTGTACTGGCAAGAACAGAGATGTACAGAACACCATAATCAGAAATAAAACAGAAAGATTAATCATTTAATTCATACTCAATTTGTGTTTCAAAAGCAGCTGTCATTGGAATCTTTGGGAATTTCAGATACTGTTTAGCAAATCTGGTATATCCAGGATGCAAGCGAACGCAGTCACCAACGTCAAATTCTCAAAAGAAGGTGAGCGTGGATATACTCCCCAAGGAAACTTTAAGTTAGCCTAAGGTGAAGTATGAGTGTTAATCGGTATTGCATCATCTTTTTGAGCTGCGTCCTTTTTTACGTTAAATGTTTCATGTATTTTAATCATGTCTTACAGAACAAATTTGGGTCGTTTGAACAGTTTCTGCCCTAGCTCTCTGATAATACGCAGAAAAACTAGGGAGCAAAAATTAATCAATAAATCAATCATCAAACAAACGCGGGAAATGTCGCAATTTACTTGGATGCAAACTAGTTTCGTCTGTCTTTTATATTATTTACCAGATTACGTTTGAAACTGTGCAGGTTTTGGTGCACTTCTTAGGAATCAAACATTTAATAAATTCCTTCCCCTTACGAAGTACTTCCAGTATTCACACGGGCAATTGTTTAGAAACTTTGTCCTAAATTTCTCATAATAATGATAGTTGGATAGATAAATTAAAAAGCAAGTTGGGCGTGAAGAAAACGATTGCCAACTCTTTTTTCTTCATTTTCTATGCTTAATTTTATCCCCAAATATCACAATTCCAGGGAGACTCAGAAATCTGGGGCATCAAGTTCTTTTCATTTCCTGGTCACATATTTTAAAAGGCCTAGCTTATTCATTCTTGCTTATTTTCAGTATTTTGTATTTCCCCCGGAAAATCGAGTGAAGTTTGAAAAGGAAAATAAACTGTCGAGATTGTTAGCATTACACTACATGAAAAATTGTAACTCCAACTAATACTCCAACTAATATTCGCCTAAGCTGAATATTGCTACAAGTTTTTAGTGTATTCAAAACGAATTTAATGGAACAACACATCAGAATCGATTACCAAATCACTTGGATGACTACATGTTTGTTCAATGTAGAAGATCATAGCTATTTTCTAGTGGATCATAGCATTATTGCTTCATAGAAATCAAAGAAACACATTGCTTTATGGTCGTTCTAAAAGAGCACAAAATGTCTCGCAGAAAGGTTTACAACAAACTAAAACAAACATTGTTCGCACGTCTTGGGTCAATTGACCCTAACGTCGTCATCGTTAGTTACAAATTGCGCAAATCACATGACTTGGCCAGGCAGATTTTGACGTGAGGGTTGGATTTTTTTCTACATTTTCCCCTTGGATATGCATCGACCCACACACGTGGTGATGCGCAGTGCGATGCATGATAAACGTAGAATTGACAGTCCGGCCAAAGAATATGAGTGACCACAATAAAATACGGGTTTGTGGAACTCTTATTCACATCTTCACACTAGACGGTGAACGGAAACAGTAAGCGCATACTGCGTGTGTGAACAAACTATAAAACCCGTGATTTTTTAAGAATTCTGCGACCGACGGTTATATTCTCGTGCCGCTCACCTGTCCCAAGCTTAGCTATCAACTATCCACACCTTGCAGTTGAATTTATTTTTGTTCTTCTGAACTAGAGAAGTCGATTTTTTGCAAAAGTCCTTGACCAGAAAGAGAACCAAAGACCCAGCTAAAGTTATAAATATCGTTTGCATTGGTGACAAGCTTCACGTTTGTGAGGTAAACACGTAATTTACACAAACCAATTATCGATTTTTCTCTTTCAGAGCGATGACCGGTTTCCAGAAAAAGAAAATCCGTTATAGTTCTTTCCCAAAGAAGGGAAGTTTCAACCCTAACAAGTGAATAATTTGCCAAACACCAATATTCTGTTAAAGCGATCATGAGAACGATTCTTTCATGGTAATAGTTAATTACCGACACGGCATAAGTTAGTAACAATTAGTAAACAATGCGTTTTGGCAATGAAACACCTCGGTGGTGAAAATGTAGACTGGTAACCGAAATGATTAGTCGCACATCGCAGTTTTGTTAGCCCATTCAGGCCATATCTTGTTACTTCAATCCAACACGTATATATACCCATGATGTGGTGCACTCGGTAATTCTAGGCACTCCCATGTGTGTAAGAATATAAAGGTTTAGAAAACCAATTGTGTTTGAATCGTTCGTCATATTTGTGAAACCAAATTACGGATTCTTTGTTTGTATTCATCTAGAAAATATATAGATGATATAAATCGGTAGCTTCTGATTAAACGATTTCAGACTTATGTGCTATTCCGCAGATCAAACATTAGGTGGTTTTGCGTACTCGGTACTACTTTGTTTACATAACTGTATCATAATCTAAATCCGAACTGGGAACCAATATTCACAGAATGTAGTCACATCCATGAAACGTAAATAGTGACAGACAGTGGCCACCGATCACTGGTCATTTAGACTGACTCTATGTTGAACGTGTAGTTAGATCCCTATACCCCATTATAATCAGTATGTTTGTTTGGTGAATAATCTTGTTTCATCTTTTTGTATGGTAAACGTTTTTCAGGCGGAAGAGAGCATCTCTATTGTGTTATGGTTCTGGTGAACATTCTTGCTTGTGCCAAGAATTGTGTGTGGTGATAAGTGGCAAATCGTTGCACGTATTTATCCGTCCTATCTGTACCAGTTCCGAAAATAAATTCAGGTTTACTCGAACGTAACTCCAAGAACCTGCTTTTCTCTCCCCTCCAATAACGTAATCGGTCGGTTAAGTTCAATCCGAAATTGGTATCATTTTTCCCGTGAGACAGTATCTGTTTCATTACTGACTTCCTACAAATCTGCACCGATCTGACCCCGAGGCTGCATTTTGAAATTCGGGAGCAGCTCATATTCAGATGATGACTACCAATGAACATACGAATTGTACAGGAACTTGAACTTTCTTGGTTGAAGACAACAGATGTGCACTTCAACATTTGCATGACATTTGACCAGTTGAGATCGGAAGTGGGTTGTCGCACCGGCTTCCAGCAGGGGGCAAGCTTTATACACCTGCAACAACACACGGATACCAGAAATATTTGAGTTAAATAGTTATTGGCATTTCGAAACGTGCAATAATGCCATCTGAATTGCTTCAGGTTGTTTCATCCTGCCTTTCGTCACACAGAATCTGATAGACAGAATATGCGTATAATCAATCAACAGTCTGTATTTCAGAGTTCCCTCTTTGTGGTGACACCTACATGTATACATACGTAAGTAGCCTATCCTACAGTTTCTTGCCAATCTTTCAATTGGCACACGGAATCAGTAAAAAGAGTGTGTTGCTTTTATCATTAACCGGAGAATTTAAACTGAGAGCCTAATGCGAAGTTGAGTGGAGCCGGATAGACTAGCATGGAGAACGTATCGACATTGAGGTATAAATAGTTCTCAAATAAATATCAATCGAAACGTTATTCCAACTCACGTTTTGACTAATTAAAACTGACAGTAGACGTAGATGGCGCGGCTGGGAAATGTTGATAAATTGACCGAATGCGGATCCGCCCACCCTACAGCCGTTTTTGATATTATCTCGAGTTTATTTTCAACTGGGCCACGCAGGCAATAATTAATGTCAGTTCAGTTGTTTGCTTTATGCCCTCGAATTTCGGAAACATTGTGCCGATTTCGGCCAGTAGACGGTAATTTAATTTGGAATTTGCAGCACAGGCAGGCAGACAGGCAAGCGTAAACCATTTCGTTTTTTTTCTCTTTGCTAAACCGCACACTTTAAGAAGCAGCACTGGTATATAGATCAAACAGAGAGGATTAATTTGTCAAATGTCTAAATACGTATTTTACCCGGTTGTCTGTGACAGGCACCATACCAGGAGTATGATTAGTGTATTGCTTCCGAACCAGTAGCGGAGCTGTCTTCAAAACAAAATTGCCAATAGGGCATTCAAATGTTTATCAGTTTTGTTGTTATTCACCAACAATTGATTAAGGATCTCCCGTTGCTTCATCACAAGATTCATGTCAATTTCACAAGTTTGTTATACACCTTCAACCAATTCAACCTTTTGTAGAGTTTCATCGAATCTAGATTCGTCATCCATGGCTCGAAAGTTATGACATCCACTAGAAACTTACAATCACCTTTGGCGTATTTTGCTTTATGACAAATTGATAGTCACCCTGAAGCGCTATCAGCACTGGCCTTGATCAGGATGCTGTAAATTGAAGAACGATAAATTACATGAAAGATATGGTTTATTTTGATTGTTTTCCAGGGTGTAGGAGAAGATATTTGTGTGGAAGAATCAGGTTTTAGCTAGCTTGAACCTAGTGAAATAATAAGCACTTCACTACATATCAAAAGGTTTTCTCATACCCATTTAATTCTACAGACAATGGTTGGCGCAAATTTTCAAAACACTGTTGGTGTTCATTCAGGGGAATTATATGTCATATTTAAATGAATGACTTTTAGGTGGTAGTGATGCGGCGGTAGAATATCAAGTCCCGGATGATATGATGGCAATGAAGGCCACTAGGGCAGTTCAGCTGTTCAACTTTTGTACAAGGTGTTAAATTTTCCTGGGTTCTTGTTTTATTGGGATTCATCAAATAAAATCAAAACAGAATATTGCCAAATTCAAGATCAGGTTTCCAGACAGAGATTAGTTCGGTTCTTAGTCAATTTTTAAGGTATAACGCGGATGGGTCTTGTAATGATTGTTTACATCAGCCAAGAGCGAGCTTTACCATTCTCGCGTTGGCATTTCATGAACTGCTTGTAAAATGAAGTTTGTTCGACTGGTCACATTATTGGCGCATATGTGCACGAGGAAAGTATCGTTAGGACCACTGATAAGTTTTGTTAATAAAATAAGAACGGTTGCTGGAAAAGCTAACTTTTTTCAGAAAAAGTAACCATGACACTTCACAGCTGAATGGTTTCTGTATACAAATTCCTTTCTGCTTGAATTTGTTAGGTGGAAGTTGCATATTGTCAATGGTTTTATCTAGTCATGTCAAATCATTTGGATCACATAGGTTCCCTTACAGTACCCCATCCTTTGTCTAACAAACAAATATGCCCGACTGTCTCACACAGAGGATTATTCGAACTATTATAGAAACGGTTTTTACGTTGAAACAGCTCTCTGTCATTTTCTGGCAGCGTGCAACTGACTGTCGAGGCGAAACTAATTAGCATAATGCTATTCAATCCGCTGCTTTAGTTGTCTCTCTCGATGATGATGAGCAAAGAATAAAGCTGGGGGATTTAACTGGAAATATACCCAGACTGAGCTCTTCACAATCCGGCGCACTGCTCCGTTTTGGTCGGAATTCATTTTTACATCACAAAATCGGCTTATTCGGACCTGGAAGGTGATATGAGAATGGAGACATCGAAAAGTGTAAACACGTTTTCCGATGTGTGAAGCTGTACCCACGTGGGGTCGCTTGCCTTATGATCAGTATTTCAATAGAAACAGACGATTTTATCCACCCTAAAGCAATGTAGCAATCTTGAAGCAAAACGCCAATATTCCCAATATGGCAAAATTGACTTTTATTGTCACATTGGCGTTATTTCTCAAGCGGTTAAGATCAGCATCATCATCAGCACCTCGTGCGATGGGCATACCGCAGTTGTCTCCACCATCCTAAATCCCCCATACGTTTCTCCACCCTGGCGGAATATGTTATTCATTATTTTATCTCTCTTCAAAATGCCCGTTTGTTTCTACATTAAACAAAAGGACTCACAACAGTTTAAATAAACCGTCCGATTGTTTTATGTGTAGGTGTGTGTACTCAGCTTTTTCTATCACTCATGTTAGTTTAGATAGTTTATTTCTCTATTTGATTCCTAAATTGAAATGGAGGTTAACTCGTGTTTTGTACAGGATACCAATATATTGTTGCAGCCGACTAGACCGCATTATGGTTTATTCACTTCCAAGAAGAACAACTGAATTGCAAACTGCTTTTCATAACCAGTCGCATCTCGACCACGCACAGTGAACCTCGTAACAACTATGAGTGAGCTATTCCGAAAAAACAGTATGCTCAAATTGTTCTCAATTGAATAGCATTTACACATCACTGCCTCCGAAAGCAGGAGACACAATTATTCGAAAGGCGGAAAAAGGCAATTGTAGTGAAATGTAACGTTTCCGTGGTTGTGATAAGATTTTGAACGGGTACAATGATGCTAGTTTGGATCACCTTTGTTTTATATGTCGCAAATCAGAAGACAGAATTTTAAAACTTCCTTAGAACCATAAGAAAATATCAAAAAATTGGAGTTATCCACACGTTGGCTGATGCAGTGCAATTATGATCTTCTGGGTGTAAGAGAATCCACGAATTCTCCATTCAATGGGTTATTTTAGGACAATCAAACTACCACAACGAAAGTAATCTTTCAATTATTATAGATGATAATAACCTTATTGTGTGAAATAATCAAACAGACATGGTTAAATGTCAAATAACAAACCTCCTCAAAAGTCATTCGGGGTCTGTGACGATGGCAGATTGGGGCTGTAGTGACACCAACAAAATTTCCCTCTGTATTTATGATTCCTTTTTGTATCTCACTGTTTTATCGCATCAAGGACACTTCTTTGGTCAAGTCGTGTTTACTTTCATGGCCGTATCTCATCGGGCTCAGTAATTTGTGGGCGCCGTTCTATACGGACCTCGTTATTAAGGATATAGCTCAAAATCGCTTCCGTATTGAAGCAGAAAGAGATTACGTCACAAGTTACGACGGTGGTATTTTGAGTAAATCTGCAAGGTGAAATGGGAAGATGCGGAGACTCGGGAAGGCGCGTGGAATGTGGAAGTAATCACGCGCTGACCAAAGAATTGGCCATGGTGCAGCAAAATAATGAGACAGTAGTTGGTGTTACTACATTGTGGAGAAAACGATCCCCTGCGCACCCAACTCGAGGCAAATAAGACTCGAGTTCGGTAATCCGTGTGTACTGAAGTAACAATCAATGGGTAATATGCACAACATACCTCAAGTCACTAGTAGTGCAGCTCACATACTAGATTACAGGACAAAATGGAATGGAATATATAATCAAGCCACTCGCAAGACACTGCCAGTCCAAGAAACGAGGAACATTGAAGGAAGTCTAATATGTTGATCAATACCACTAAGGCATTGGTTAGCAGTTGTTTGTAAGCACTGCAATTAGGAATTGTGCAGCGGATATTGAATAAACAAGAGTGCACAAAGCGAACTGATGTGTATTTCGCACCCGTAGTTAGTGCGCTTTGTGTGAAATTCTGAGTTCCATACAAAGCAAGTCAGGTTCTCAGGGGAATGGTATAATTACATATGCGATGTGACAAGTGTTCAAAATCTTAATCTCGATACAAATTAATTGCAGAAATATACAAAAAGTATGTGACTGAAACGGATGGCCATGGAAGCGTTTCGCACACCAAATGTAGACTGTTGATCACCCACCCTCATTTGAATCTATGAGTGCATTTCGATTTGATGGATAGAGGCGAAGGTAACTTCACCAGTGTCGTTATCGAGAGCGTTGGTTACGGGTTGTAGCAAGATCATCGGCCCAATCGAGTATCTATCGAATATGTTCCACGATGAAGTTCAAGCATTTCTATCTCATCTATTGCTGTGAATGTCTTTCCATGACCATTGTTGGAATGCTCTCTCAGTTAAAGAAATCCGTTGTCGCAAAAGTCCTCGAAATAACTACCCTAGGTCTCTTTGGCTCACTCAATCTAGTTAATTGCACCATAAGAAACACCAAATTAACGAACTATATGTGGTCTCTAACTATTCACAATCACTGTAAAAATCAGGTCACTTGGAATAAGCCACCAAGACAGTGAGTTCCATATCCACTCTGGTTTGAACTGTCGCTCTCTTTGCGGTTGATGCCCTCCTCCAGTGGATTTATTAACTGTTTAGATGATTATCACTCCTAGACTATTGACTCCTTAGTAAACCACTTGAATTCGACACATTTGATGCTTTCGAAAAGACACCTGCGAAATATTTTCGTCCACACCTATAAGTGATTGCCTACAATCATATCTAACATCTCATGTGACCTTCTTGATCACTGATGCATCTCAGTTGACAAGACGTAACCCAAGTCTCCACAACTTTAAGTATTTAAGCATGAATCCCGTCCTATTCTTTTGCCCCTCCCCGCCAGCCGTTGTGGAAACATTTGAACTAGTAACAGCAAATTACTGAATTCCACGTAGTCTCCAATTATTCACAACCATAAACCCGATTTTCATAAAACGAGTGAATTTCTCTTGTCTTGGTTTGTCACTTGACATGTATCGGTTTCGTTTTACCTTTTGTAGGCTGTTAATACCATTGTCATCGTCATCATCATCAACGATAATGATTACAATACAGTTTCTGTTGTGATATTTGCATTCTGATGATTATAAAAATCCACATTAGAAGTATGCACGGGTATAGGTGCAGTAAAATATCGAAAGGTTTTGCCGGTTACATAGGCCAAATTGTACGCACATTTTGAGCCACTGGTTAAAAGCGTGTAATATTTAGAAATGAAACAGTCCTCGCTTTTTTCCTGCCGGAATTCACATTTATACAATCAGTGGCCTGCATGTCATCATCTTGACCTCTGACCAAGTGAAAATGGGTTCCTTTAATTTACGTTGTTTTGCACTGTAAGCAATAGAAACAATTGTTTCCTATAAATGCTATCAGACAGCTGTGGTCACTCAAATGACGCAGAGGTTTTCTGTGGCATTTCTTCGTTTCAGTTGACTTCCTACGCCGACGTTTTTCACAGACCAAACTTGAGGATGCTAGAGAGTTGTGAATGGGGTGAATATAGCGGAATATCTATTTGAGGTTGTCTCTCGAGCCAATTTTCGTATTTAATCATTACTAGTTTGGTCAGATTATTGTAGAATCGTCCGCAGGTCATTCTGTAACTGCTCTTTTTACTGCTCTATTCACCATTATCGTTGGAAGCAGGAGTTTATACAAATGTCATGCTGATGGTAGCAATTAGTAGTATCATTATCATACTATAATCTTCTGTGTCAGATATAATATATTAGTGAGAATTTGGGGATGAGCTGCAGTCAATTCAATCCTGTCAGAGTATATACAAAATAATTTTTGCTAGTTCGAGATCATGTATTTTTTTATTAACACATCCATCATTAGAGCATTTGTTAAGAGTTAAACCGAACTCGTCTGTGATGGCACCTCGATCTAAATATGCGTGATTTCGTGAAACGTGACATACTCTGATCAATATGAATTTCATTCAAAACACATTCTAATAATTACGTTGCAACGGAGTAGTGACGTGTTTCAATTTTGAATGCATGGTGAATTCAGCCACTTGCAGAGTATTCAGATTGGAATGTTTCTCACATTATCATCCCCCCACCCACCCCAGTAGACGATAGCTGAGATCAGTGAAGTTTCATTCTTGCAGCAATCTGACAAAGATCGGTTGTGCTTTACCGTGTCTGTGGGCGAAATAAAAAACTCTTTGAGCTGCTTTTGAAGAATAAGCGAGTTATACCTGTGAGATTCCCAAATGGATTGATTTATTCACATTGTAGATGATGCCCACTCCGGTCTAAGAAGCTGTTAGGGTTTTGCGGGTCTTAAGTTGACACATCATTCGTTCCTTGCATGACTAACTTCATCACATTTGCTGTTCATCTACAGTGCCGTTGAATGGTAAGTATCGCAGCATATGATGCAATTGCCATATGGATGCAGTACTGGTGAATTTTCGTTACCTAAACTCGACAGATGCTTCAAGCGCGATATATTGGAAGCCCTAGAGATTTACCAAAGTGGGTCCCTAGCATGGACCGACAATAAATCCGCGCAATGTCTGAAACTCACACAGTTAATCGGGTACCACACATCATCGTCCCACACCGACGATCCGGACAGTTGGACAGGTTGTCAATTCCCATGGGGTATACAACTGCAGGGGGATTGGGATTAATATCTGTGAAAAATCTTCCAAACATAAGTTTGTTGTTTGGAGCTCGGAGATGCGTACCAGTAAATTTGATGCTTGATCTAAAATTAACCAACTATCGTGTTATCTAGAGGGACTGAGTTGTTCGTAAGACTGAGTCGGATTTCCTCCCTTTTGGGTTTTGCAAGTTCTATTCCAGTATTTTATTCTGAGTATCCTAATCCTATTTAAATAAGTATGAACTAGGTTACTGGCACGATCCAATATATTTTTCTGAATGCGGTTCACTAGAGACAGATCACATACAACGTTCANAACCTCAAGGGGTTATAGTTTCACCCGTAAAGTGTGGACATTGAATCTCAAGCCATAGGACAAACTTTACTTTCCGAATTTGAGCTCGAGAGAATCGTTTATACTCAATATCGACTGAAACCAACAAATTGCAGAAGCCAGATCGCCCGCTTATACGATTACTTCGTAGATGGCGTCAACAGTCAGTAAATGACGAAACGATAATCGATACCTAGTCTGTGGCTCATTGATAGGAAAACGCCGGGGATTCTCTGAACTATTGTGCTGTGTCTTGATAAATGATGTCATCTTGGTTGGTCCTTTCTATCGCTTACGAATTCTGGAGTTAGTTGGAGTTTAAAAAGAAACAAGAAAATCGCTTGTTTGACTGACGTACATGCGAAAACAATACTCAACTGATGCTTAATGCAGATCAAAATGAACTCGTATACCACAGGACAGTGAGTCATAAGTCAGGAGAAGGGGATCGAGCAGTACGGCATTGATGATTCACGCTGCACACGCATACAAATTTCCACGGTACGGAACAGACCGCTTAAACGACGAAATGTGGGAAAATTAAAGGAAAATTCATGAACCTGAAGATTTATTGATATGTGCAGTTACCGGTCTTAATCAGTGTATCCCTAATCCTGAAATGCCTGGGATGCACTTGACAGCTGTTTTGTCAAGCATGGAGTATTCAACGAATCTACTGGGATTTGAAAGGTGATACGCAGAGTTATTCCTGCAGATAGCTCAATAAACTGGGTTATCTGGGATGAAGGTTTCTGTCAGATTGTTCCATTTTCACATCATGGGATGTAGCTGACCTCAGTTATTTGCATTGAGCATTTGTAAATGCGCAAATACTCAACAGCGTTCTACCATGACTAAGAACAAATCACTTTTCCTTCATTCATAAGCAACTATTTTGTTTACGAAAAATACCATAGTCTTAAAAGGTGACATCATTGAACACTGAATCTATGCTATCAAAGGGCCATTGAAATGATAAACAAGAATGTGAAAGAAGCTTCTAAGGTGTATCGTCCATCAGACCAAAAACCATTGGTTTCTTAATCTACTTTTGAAGGTAATGAATGAGTGTTCTCATAAGGTAGCTGAAACCAAGTCGTTACCCATTACGCTACTGGTATCGACTATATAATGTTAGAAACCCTTATGCAAGAATACTTCTTAGTATGCTAAATAATTTTCAAGAAAAGTGGTCGTCATTTGTTCGAACCCCGACAATTTCTATATTTCCCTAGCAAGCACCTGCGTGCCCGTGGCCCCCTTCCTGAACGTTAACAGCAATTTTGTATAGCCAAATAACCTAAAAAGGAAGTAAATACTGTTATTTATATATTGTATTTAGGTGTCTGATCAACCAAATATGTGATTTTTCAATGCTTCATGGCAGACCGACCAAGCTAATTAAAAGATCGCTTCTTCATTTTTCCCCAGTCAGTGTAACACATCGATTGCCTCAAAAACCAAACATAGTTTAGTGTGGAACGCAGGTGGCAGAAGTAATTTGTTTTACGAATGCTTAGAACAAAATTAATTTGTTACTCACTTGAAGTAAAGTTGCACAAATACTCTCATTTTGTCATTCAATCATTGCATGTTTGTAACTGTTCATAGTACGCGAGAATAAATTCGTGTTCGAAATCAAGCAATAGACATTTTCGCCAATTTTGTTTCACTGATAAAAACAAATTCCTTCCAATCTGTTAAGCAAAACCATGATCAAAGATGACTATTTTACGCTTTGTTCATAATACTAGATTTCTACACCTAGATAACGCTCCATGATACACCATTTGATTCCATTAACAATCATAATGGTGACACCAATGTTTCTAACCGAACCGGAGAAATGGCATGTTATCCCTGATTCCTACGGGGGCGGGGGACGTAACATCAACTTTTGAAATCTAAAAATATCCTTGGATTTGGAAATGCCTATTTGCGTAGATCTATAAGCTGAAAGTACTACGGAAATATCCTGTTTTCGTAATGTAGCATTTCAGACAGAGTTTGCACATTTTTAACGAAAAGCCACTTTGATTACTATCATCGAGCGGCTACTCTTTAATAAAAGATTGGAAAACACTTTCAGAACCCTGGTGTGGAGACATTTATCCGCCTGCCGTGTACAGCTTCAAGCCTTACTATTAGTTTTGCACACTTCAGGCACAGACCAGCTGTCACAACGGGTTGTTCAGTAACGGAGTCACGGTAAACATTCTGAACACAGAACTTTCCGCATGTACGCCGATAGATAATTTGATAGACAAGAGGATAGCATTTGTTGATGCAGTAGACATTCAACTTCATGTGCGTGTGCGCTTAAACAAAACACTTCACAAGACTGACACAAGTTTTGAAAATGGAGGTCGTGTCTTCTTGTTGTTTGTAATGCAAAACCGTACTTAGTACAAATTAGCCCAAAACTTCAAAAGTATCACGTATGGGTGTTTCTTTTGCATAGTTTTCTTCCACGTTTATGCGAACACGAAAATGTTTTTAGTGTCACCGAAAGCACGATCTACACCTCAAAAAGCTATTCATTCCAGCATTGTTCTTCATTGTTACCTCAGTGACTGCGCAATGGTTTCTGTCTCCAGCGGTGATAATTCGCGAACTGAACCACTATCAATCGATCACTCCCCCTGCGCATTGCAATTGACGGCAGGATTAGTTAGAGACCCCACAAATTAGGTTATATATGTCGTTTATCGCTTGGGGGTATTTTTATCTGCATTGATTAGTTGTTAAGTACGATCCTCTCCCAATGTTTGTGCTCACTCAAAGTCACTTCTAACAATACTCCTAACGATACTCAGATGCAGACTCACATTTCTGTAAAACAACAACGATCGTTATTTTTGTTCCATGATAAGGCAATTAAAACAATTGCTTTCTAGTAACACAGTCAAAGAAGTCTCGGGGTCGGTTCAGTTCCTTGACACTAACTAGACGCAGTTGTTCACAACCGATTATCTGGAATGCAAAATAACTATTGGTTTTGCGTACATAAATGATTACTTGTCAGATGAAACTAAGGATGCGACATTTTTCTCAAGTTTCAAGCCAGGCATGTTTGTTTTATTTAATACATTCATTAGCGGAGAATTAGCTAACAAATTTCTGCTCAGATTTCATTTTAGTCTAAATGATGGAAAAAGGAAGTGTGAAGTATTGATTTGATAAGGGTGAAGTTGAACATAAAAGCTTATTGTTTGCTTGCAAAAATCATGTCTGTCAATTTTGTTTTCGAATTTGCAGCGCAATTTGAGACAGATCTTTCCAGTACATCTGAGTGAAACGAGACCAATTCAGATATGCAATAGGTTCACCCAAAAAAAAACTGTAAAGTAGCGAACGGGACTTTTTATGACGAGTGTGAAACAATCAGGGGCGGAAGAACAACTGTCTGATCCATTGACCGTCCGTAGAAAGACAGACGGGCGGACCAACGAACGAACGGGTTGTACAAACGCATCACCCTTTGATATGATGATGATTGATATATTCCGCGGTATAACATGAATTGGCACCTTTTACCTTCCAACATTACCGGGCATTGTGTACTATCTGGATATAGATCGGGTCCTCGAGACAAACAACCACAAAGCACGAATTAACCGCTGCATTCTCAATGCAAAGCGTTTAGGCTGCACCTGGTATTCGCATCGGATAATTTTAACAATCTAAAATGGCACTAGTGTGAAGATGAAGAATTTTGGTGTTTTGGTTCTGGGCAATACACATTCAATGACAAAACTTTACACAAAACGTGATGAAGTTTTTTATTTACCTACGTAAGTGTGACGAACTAGATGTCTTCTTCTCGAAAGACAACAAATATATGCATTTATTGAATCTGTCATGCGTCCATCGACAAAACTGTTACACTAT
>UZAN01040141.1:28434-41025 GCA_900618425.1 Echinostoma caproni | reverse complement strand
AAAGACTTCTCGAAATTCAACTGTCTTATTGCATCGATGTGGTCGGTTTTCTCCCCTCTTAGTCTATGAATTGATAGAGAAATTCCATTGATTGTGCAACAAATTGGGCTTATTTTGTGCATCGGAGCACTTGCACTAGTCCAGTACGGAGTTATTGGACTTATGTGCCTCTTTATCATTCCTCGGCTTCAATTATATGCCGAAAACTTTTGAATGTTTCAACGGGTTTGGGCATGGTGACACTACAAGACGCTAACTCAACGACCCGCACACTTCAAGGTCAAGTTTTGAAGGGCGAAAAGTGTGTTTCTTGGAATATATTTTCGATTGTTTCAGTATTAGGGGTAATGTGGAGTAGTCGGCAGCCAAATAATTTATCACTTTAACAAAGGCAGAATATTTTCAATAATTGGCTCATTTACCATTCACTGAATCAAAAGAGATAAGCTAATCCGAATACATGTCTTCAGTCTAACAAATATTCTCATAAAACAGAAATCATTCAATAAAAAGAATGATGCCTTGCATAAAATATTTCTCAAATTTGAACTGTAACTCTCGAACTACTACGAATTTATCACGACACTTTAGGTCGCCCAAATTCAAACGGTAATAGAAGAGAACGAAGAACATAGCAGTTAGAGATAGAATCATAAATAAATACGCTCTATCCATATCCATTAGTATATAAGTATATTGTAAGCTGAAATGGATTTCCAAAATGAGAGTGATGTTTCAAACGTTTGGTTAACACTTGTATATAGGAAAGTATCGTATTGTATCCGGTTCAGCATTCCAATATAACTGCAATAAGTCGTAATCCACACCGTGTATTCAGTTTGGCAAGCTGAATTTGATAATTTACGAGAAGGTAATTCCACTGTTTGCTCCTGTTAGTGATGCTGAGGTATCGATTTGTGATGAATTACCTCCTCTATATTAGTTTTGCATTCTGGATTCCTAGCATTCGAAAATATATTAGTTTATGAAATTATCTTAGCGAGTTTTTCTTCGATTGTACACGATTCACTTGGTATAACTGAATAAGTGATACTAGTTCTTCAGAAAACACTTTACTGGGTTGAATTTGAACCACTGTTATTTACATCGAACCAACCAGATTCAAACATTAATCCTAGTTAGGAGTTATAAGGGAGAATTATTCAATGAAGTATTTGGTAAATGTTTCAACTATAGTCACTCGTATAGAAGGGAAATTTCTATCACAGTCTCACCGTAAAACCAACTGCGCTCAATAGTGGGACGAAAGCGGCGGTAACTAAACATGTCCGTTTGTCCCCATTTATACAGATTCAAATCATCAAACATGATTTGTGCATGCAATGACGGTCATCATTACAACAATGGTGCATCACCGTGTTGTGTTCTTCAGGTTGACTTTGAGTTTTAAATTGCTCCCAGATCATTGAGTAGTCTACTATGCAAATTATTTGGTAGGTATTCACTATTATTTTTTGATTGTACTATTTGACTTTGCAAACACTAAGCAATGAGTCCGGATCGTTATTCGTTTTGTACATGTTTTCAAAGTAACTGATCTTTGCTGAAGCCAGATTTGTTGGCTTTCTTTATTGTTATATAGTAGTACTAGCAGTTCAAATCTGACTGAATAAGAAATACAGCGTCTACTAGTTATCGATGCAACTAGCATATTGAATCAGTTGTGTGATACAACGGAGAACAGGTTTAACAGTGCTCACAGAACATTCCAAACACCTAAACACACCACGGAGTCTTTGTCAGACACTATTGATATGCATAGAAACGGCGTCATGAACGGAGGAGCCCAATTTGACGATGTCTTGCGGCACACGATAAGATCGAATAATTAAAATTAATTTTTGGGTATTATTGACTCATTAGGTTTTCATGGAAGCCTTTCTGTACCGCATCTGAGTGCGTTACACGGATAACACTTTCTATGCCATGGATACGAGGATACCGTGTTCTTTTATACAAAATGGTAGCCGGGGAATCGACTACACAAGGCCCGAGCTGACTATGTGGGACACTAAGCAGAGCGACCGATGAGATGTCAACGACCAAAGGTGAAAGTCACGAATCGAACGTTGGACCACATAACCTAGAGCATACTTATGACTTTCTTGGCCACAAAGACAACAACTTTTGCATCCGTGGAAAGCAATAATCATGGCGAATAATCGATAAATAACGCTTTCTAGACGAATATTTCAAGAGCTATGTAGGAAACAGGAAATTAGTCACGAACATTTAGTTGTATGCCAAATATTTTTTTAAACGTATTCTGTTTAGCGTAATATTTAACTCAGACCGTATTGTTCGTGTAAACTAATTCATTATTGAACTACAGATCTTTGTAGCTGATGACTCTCACACACGAAGAGTGTACTTCTTTGAGTTATCCGACCAACGGAGATTCAGAAGAATGAGTATAGTCCTTCCGGCTGACGATGAAATGTTAGGCAACATATCATTCGGCTTAGTGCACAATTTTAAACCACGAGGTGCCTCAAACTGGTGTTTCGTCTACAGATTCATTTGAACCGCGGGATTGTATCGCTCACCTGTAAAACCAACATCATGTTTAGACGAACAACATAAAGATGTTAGATAATGAACAAACTGCTAGGTTTCTTTAATCGATCTGCTCCAGGAATCCCACGGTTATTCTAACCAATGTTCTTGGTGATAAGAAGAATATATTCCACTGAAAACTGATTCTTTTTTGTATAGGGACAGCAGCTGTCTAAGTAAACCGCTGACTATTGGTTTCCAACAAATAAGAACGCAATCAAATCATCTGTCCGGAAGTGAAACATTGATGCCGTATTTGTTTTACTGCACTCTAGACAAGCGAAAACAAACAGAACTATTCAATCATTCTGGTATATAAATAACAAAACAATAATATTACTTCACCCAAATGGTTTTCATATTCAATTCGCACAAATATGCCACTCTGTTCGAATGACTGCATGTATGTATTGATGTAGCTCGTTCGCTAGTCCTCAAACCAAAACACGAAATGTTCGGTTATCCTGCTGTAGTTGGATTACATATACTTGACCTAAACGTCTGCGGTTTAAGATTGCTTCCCGATTGGTCCGAATCGGGACAATCACATCCGATGCTCAAAATTGATGATGAGAAGGGTGAAAATTATCTGGAAGCAACATAGATCGTGGTAGCTTCGGTTACTTGAGCTTTCATCAGAATGAAACTCAGATGAGGCTTAGCGGATGAAGCTGTGATGACAAAGAAACATCGAGAACAGTCGAGTCCTAATATGTTAGACGGTATTATTTATCACCATCCGTTTCGAAATATTTGCAATGTATGTTATCAAATGGTGAGAAAATAAGCTTTGTGTGCGGAACTTATCTTCTTGATATCCTTTTTGAATCGATTCATTTAGTTTTTAGGGGAAAATGAAGTCCTACGTGCACACATTTTTCACATCCCTGCTTTTATTGCGGGTGAAAATTGGGGTTCTTATTTTTGTGAAAAATCGTTATGACCGACTGAGGAAGAAGGGTCAAGGCCCGTAAATAAAACATTCTGCTGGTTAGAGGGTTGCCCTTAGGAGGCGTTCCATCCACATACTTGCTTCTCCGTTAGTTGTTCCAGTAATATCCGTTCAGTTATGCGACAAACCGATTAAGTCAACAGAGACCAATGAACAAGTGTGCAAAATCATTGAAATGATTCATCGTATTGTATTGTATTCAAGCTTTAGTGAGTTATATACAAGCTTTCAGCCAAAAAATAGACCACCGTTACAATGCTAGTAAAAACAGGTGAAAAGTTGGAAGTGAAACGTACAAAAATGTGAGTTAACTACTACGTGCATTAGAAAGCTCAGAGTGAACACTTTCCTTTTCGATCAATATCCGGGCAACATAGGGCACCAAAAGTTACTTTATGCGGATATGTAGGACGGATAAAGTTGTGGTTAGAACGGGTGCAGGGGTGGGGTTTTCATGCACACAATTCATTGTGTAGAGGATGGGTACAATCAGATAGGATATTGTCAGCAAACTTTACGCACGCATCAATATGGGCATTGCACATATTGCCAATTAGAACAGACAATGGAACTTGGGTGATACGGCTGATCATTGAGAGGCCACGCCTCAGCAACTTGAAATCAGCCTTCAGCAAACCAGGTAAAATTACAAGGGAGCAGTAAAGGGGTATAGGGAGGATACATTGTTGAAAGAATATGTTTATCACCGACGAGTCAGAACAGAATTGGCGCAGTCTTCTGATCTGAAAAGAGAGCCTTTTGAACTTGCGAGCAATACTTTGGGTATGTAAGGACCAGCGAAGTTTACTTTCAAGTGTGACACCTAAGTACTTCACATGGCTGACCCTGTTCATCGGCTTTCCGTGAATCTGGACATTGTCAGAGGTGGATGGGGAACGGTTTAGAGTAAAAATACATTCAAGGCATTTTTCCGGATTAAGATTAAGACCGGAAGAAGTGGAATATGAAACGAGGTGGGATAGGTTTGTATAATATTCAGCCAGTTCTGATTTATTAGATATGGAAACAGAAATGGCGATATCATCAGTATACTTAAAATGTCGAACAGAGGGAATAATAGGTAAATCACTAATATAAGTCGAAAAGAGATAGGGTGATAGGACAGCACCTTGAAGTACACCAGAGCTATTGAGTGCCGCGGTTGACTGTCTTCGTCTCAACTTAACATACTGATATTTTTTCGAAAAGTAATCTGCAAGCCGTTTAAGAAGAGACGCCGGACAGCGAAAAGATTGAAGCTTGTTAAATAAAAGACAGCGGGGCACCGAGTCGAAAGCGAAGGAGTAATCAAGAAATGCACAATGCACATATTTAGCTTTCTCGTTAAGGGACTTACAGCTGAAATGGGACACCAAGGGCCGAGTGGTAGTGAGGATATGCGGTTGAGCTGCAGCGTACGTTCTAGAGTTCCTTTTTGACAAATATCCTTTAACAAGTTCCAGGGCATCGTCACTCTTAAACGGCACAGTAAGGAAAACGTTCTTGTGAGGAACGGTGGGGATTTTGCCCTGGTTGTTCTTCAAAAGTATTTGTTTATGAATAAAATCTTCCGGGTAACCATCTGACCGAAGTACGACATGAATAAAGCGTACCTCGGACTGTGGTGTATCCTCACTGCAAATCACACGCCCTCGGTATGATAAACATCTGACCAGGTTGCGTTTATATTTCACGGGACAAGGCTATAAAAATGCATGTACTGTCCAACCCACGTTGTTTTGCGGAAGACTCTTCTTTGGATGGCACCGTTGTCTCACTTTGTTAATAACACATCTAAGAAGGGTAGCTGTTCGCTCTTCTCTAATTCGCAGTCGAAACGAATAGCCGGATGACATTTGTTGGATTCGTCGAGAAGCTGTGTGTGGCTGATGGGAGAATCACAAACGATAAAAGTATCGTCGAAATCTCAAATTGTATCTCTCAAATTTTCGTCCTCCAGTTTGGCCAGGAAAATATCTGCCAATATGGGACCTAGTGGAGACCCCATGGCTACCACGTCGATTTGTCTGTAGAATCGGTCATCATACAAAAGCTGTATGTTAAAGGTTCATCTGAGAATCAACTTTTTCAAGCTGTTCACCAGAATTCCGACGTGGATGTTGTTAGAAACTAAGAAGTCAAAAATATGATCAACTGTCTCTATCAGCGGTACGTTTGTAAGCAAGGATTCCACGTAAAATTACATCATAGTTTTGTTCAGAACATTGAGGTTTTCTATCCTCTCTATAAAGCTAAACGTATCCCTCAGGTTATTTGACAATCTTTCGGCGTACTGGTTCTATTGGTTCTACAATCCATTGTGCGATGGCATGATATGGCAAACTGGACATGTCATTTATGGGTCGTATCGGAACGTTTGGTTTATGCACCTTCGGTAATCCATAGAGCCGCGGCAGTGAGGATCCAGTCGGAACCAGCTTTTCGAAAACCGCTTGTGATATGTGACCTTCTATCTTTAGTTCTTTCAAGATGGACGTTAACATAGATTCCGTTTGCTCTGTCATTGCTATGCATGGCCTATAGAATCCTAAACCTTGAAGATCAACGCTCGCATAAAGAACTTTCTGAATTCCCGTCAAACTCCGTACCTCCTCATATTTTGAGCTCTTTCCAGCAAGCAACACCACAAACATAAACAGTATCCTCCCTTACTTTACCTCTTTTGGAAGTGAATCGTACTTCCTTCCTTACAGGTCTAGTGTCAACATCTCATGAGTTGCTTTATTAATTTATTTTTCAAACCAATACTGTCATTCTCTTGCTCGCAGTACGCTAGTGTTTTTTCACCGCATTCACACACTTTTACGTTTATTTTCACATCCGCTGTATTATCCTGACCAAATGCGGACAATCCACCCTACGGGTGCGTAAAGCTTATTTTGGCTTGACTTGATTTGCTCACAAGAAACTGAGTGGAATGTTATGATATAATTTTCACTGAGTATAATGTGAACGTGAAATGTGGTGTGTAAACGATGGCAGAGAAAAGACAGTGAATCCCGCCCGGCCTATTATCTCGGTGTAACGGCTTACTTTCAAGTGACGTCTTCATTTATACCAAGTAGGCTTCCTTTTGTAATAACGTCATAAGGCTATACCGGTTTCCGTACATTCATGATTCATACGACCGTTTTTCGTTAACAAGGATTTTCATGAATGAATCGACAATTTAGTTTACCTGAATGATATGATTTTTGGTCGTGTCATCGGCAATCATGCATGCATTCCAAGCAACTCGTGATCAGCAATATAACACAGTGATTGGTGAAAATGTGAGACCATTCTGTTTGTACCATTTGCAAAATCTTCCTTGGATAACGGGATACCAAAAGCACTAGACTCGGCAGAGCTATGCAAAACACCGCGTTTGTAGTTTTCCCATGGAAAAGTGACTGCTAAACATTATTGAAACAAATAAGCGGTTGGGAACAACCAACCGCGATGGTGTTTGAGGTCATGGCTGGTTTTCTTCTGGGATCTGTGCAAGCAGGATTTTTACACATCACCACAAAATAGCCGTCTCCTTGTTGTCCTGAAATCAGCATTAGCTGTTCGGGCGCTGGAATGAGATCTCTGGAAAAAGCCAAGTGCTATTCTGCCTACCGATTTGTATTGCTTTTATCCTTAAAGTACTTCCGAAATCCAATTTATCCCCATATATAAAGAACTCATTTGAAAATATAAAAGAGCGGGGCAATTTCTTCTCAGAAAATTGAAAGTCAAAGGCGTTGGACGCTAAATGTTTGTGTAGAAATGATACAAAGAAGAATGCCGAAAAATGAAAAGGCAAAAAATTAGCAGCGACTGGAAGTATAATTATTCAAGAGATCTTCTCACAGTAGAGAAAATTATATGCACGAAGAAACGTGGTTTTAATTAATTGTTGCTCAATGTACTATTTCGATGAAAACTTTAAACACTCAAAAATATTGCTGAAATTTAGTAAGTTACGCTTGATATCTAGATTATGTAGACTGTAAATCATCATCGATAGCATAGATATCTGATTAACTGATTCGAAAGTCAGGTGATAAGTGTTTCCGATTGTGTGACAACACTGGCAGTTAACTCTGCAGTAAGGCGCACTAGCAGCACACATAGGGTTTTAAAAAACGTATTGTGCTCTCCTGTATTGGGATAAGGAAAAAGTTTGATCGGTTGCTCGAGGGTCACGTGGATCAATGGTGCTATCTGTGCGGTCCCGGGTCTGATCCACAGTTGGGGTCGATGAATTCGCACCAGTGATGAAACCAATAACTTCTGAACAGCTGATAGGTGATAACCAGCTGTTCAAGCCACGGTTCCATTGGTCAATGTGCAACAGACCTTCTCATCAACTCAAACCACATCCATCACCCCTATTCCGTTCAATTTTTGTTGCATCATTGTCTGGAACTAGCCTTTTTATCTGTTTAATCTGTTGTTTACTCAACTTTTGTTAGGCGTGGTGGTTTAAAGATGCCTATTAGCTTCACATTTCATCGCTACTTCTGACCCCACTGGTTCTTTTATTGAGGTGAAAATTCTTGAGGCTATGCAGTGATTATTATTACAAAATATTTCGGATTGAGACCAGTGTTCTGAGTGAATATCTCAAGAATAAAGCTCTGCGATTAGGTTGTTGTCAAATTTGCGGTTAGTTCGAAACTGGTTTAAAAGTCATCATCATTTTATTTGTTCTGATAATCAAATCATCCGGAACAGCTCTCTGAGATACGTTGAAACAAAATACGAAATGAGTCAATTTTTCTTCTCGCTTTGTGTATCCTAAAGTTGTCGCGGTTCAGCTTGTGCGAAAATCTCACCTCAACCGACTCCAGATTTGCGTGCATCTAAAATAATACTAATATTAAGTACGTTCCCATACTTTTGTTATTAAAATTTCATTAGAACTGAAAATTCTGACAACGGTATGTCAGTGTTATTGTTCCGATTATACCGGCGATAGAGACTATATTGCTACGGTTACGATTTTTTTCTCCATAATCAAAGTAAACCATGGTGAACTTAGCAGAGTTATCCACTTCCGCAAAATCTGGTTTCTCCGTTGGCATTATGAAAATCCAAAGCCTGCAACTCTGTATGATTAGATCGAGTCTGAATGATAGATTGCTATTTTTTCATTGTCTATATAAAATAGTTATTCCCCCAAATAGTAGAAGACTCATTAATCAGCGGTGACCATAGATTAGATCTCCAGTAGACGCGCGCACATCGGTGTCACTCGTCCTCAGGCAATGAGCGGACCGTTGGAGTGGCAATCCTATTCACTTGGGTTAGTCTCTGTGACCTTAATCGCGTTATGAGAAACACACAGTAGTCGGAAATCGAATATGGTGAACACAACGGCACTGACCGATTCAGGTCATTCGCCCGAACGAGCGATTCCGACCAGTCCAAACCCCCAACCCAAACTGCTCCTACGACCTGATTTTACAGCCGCATCATTCATGCTAAAAAACGGTATTCGCTAAGTGGTTCAGCCTGTCACGAAACGTATAATTCCAGTTACACAACCGTTAATGAAGAGTCCAATTAGGTCGAATAAAAACCAGACTGTTTTTATTCTCACAGGTGCTCCCGGTTTGGTCAAATTTACTCACTTTTCTGTCGGCAAAATCAAGTCAGCAAAAGGGCTCGGAAAAAACAAGGAAAAACACGAACGCCTTTAAAGTACTTTGGGTTGATTAGTTGCATAAACAAAGAATCCGAAGTCTCCATCTGATCTCGCTGTTTTGCTAGGGTTTTCAGCATTTCAAAATGCACGTACCCACTCTCGGTGTGTTCGTAAATATGACTACACTGACTTAGACACAAAAACACCCTCTCATTCAGTTCTCGGTGCTTCACTTATGCAATAAATCGATTTGTTTTTTTATGTGACAACAGATTGTGTCTATGCCACCGGGGGGATATTTTCGGACCATCTATTGCTAGCCATCACGGTTGTGAGCTATTCATCAATGGCATTCCGAAAGTGATTCATTTGGTATCAACCGAGGGGTGCGCACACAAACAAACGTCAGCCCGTCCACCCGCCCGCGAGCGCGCTCGCACAAGCGTGCACGCACACGCACACGCATCACATTTGACCGAGGGCATAAAATGCCCAGCTTTCAGCTTCCAATAGGGCTGTTCTGTTCTGTTCGTTGGTCTCCTCGGGTGGACTCACACGCAACTGTGCATCGGATTTTTTTCTTATCTTCTTATTGCCCTTACAATTTTATTTCTCTCTGGCTCAAAAGCGTTCGCCTTTTCGTGTGTGTCAAACGTTCTTTACCTTTCGATTTCTCGTGCACTCACCCACCCACTCGCTCACTCACTCATTTATAAGATAGGACCGTAAGGGAGCACCGCAACACAGAACCGGAAGTTGGTTGCTCAGGTTGAACGTGCGAAGTTCATTAGGTGGACAAGGAATAGTGAGTGGTAGTTGAAGTGTGTGCGCATATACTCCAGCCGAAGCTCCCATTCTCTGGTACTCACTGCAAATAAGCGTGTGCTTACAAGAGAGAGGACAAAAATGAGCAAGCTTAACGTAAACTCTTTAAGAGTCTGTCCTACCACCTATTCATTCACCTTTCTGTTCATCCATCCGTCCATCCATTCATCCGTCTGTCCAGACAACAGGCAGTCTACGTATCTATTCACCTTTTTTATACATCACCAGGTAATTGGATTAGGAGCAGACAAAACAGTATTCGTCAGCCTCTTGCAGCCAGCCAGTGTGGATGAATACGTGAACAGTGCCAACAAATGAACACGGGTACAGATGAGCACAGTGAATTAGGTGTGAAGTCAGTATATATCCACTAATGGGCGGGGACTACAACCGGGGAACACCCAAGGCCAAATGTGGTGGTCCCAAAGGTATAAGTGGGTAGAGCAACCGTTTCTAAACTCTCTTCCTTGTCTATGGTTGACGGTACACACACCCACAGGCACGGTGTTGTCCATCAATAGCTGTAATGAACAAACAAAACAAGCGACCGGTGCACCCAGGACTGAACTCATCGTGACTTGCCAAATAAGATTGATAGATTTGATCGTCCATTCAAAACATGAACAGTGAAAATTCAAGTGTGATCCAATTAAGAACAGTTAACTAAGTATACAATTATCTATTTCGTAATATACATAGTAAAGTAAAGTAATTTTTATAGGGGCATCCGCGTTCTTGCTTCGTATAATCTATTTTGAGAGGAACTCACCTGTGTATGTCTTACAATAACTGCAAAAGATTAGATCCAGGCTCTCCAGTGGTAGTCATCCCAAGTGTGTCTACTTTTTCGGTGAGAACGAGAACCATTGCTTTATCCGGATAGGGAAGTGCATAAATCCGATCTAGGAGAAAACGAAATGAAACTATCTGATGTGTGCGTTTGTAAATGGCTTATTCTGTAAATTAGAACAAGAAGAACGCAAATAAAGTCTATGTGGGGTTAATAAAATCTTTGAAGAACCCAGACCAGCCATTTTCTGCACACAAACGATAATAAAACAGTCAGACAATACTTCCTGCATTTAGCCTATGTCAACAGTTTGAAGTGCTCCGAGACCATTGTCAAAAAACCTCGATTGTTTTTGTTTGCTGCATAACTATTTTGGTCCGGTGGAACACAAGTGTAACTGATTACGGACGACCGGATGCTCAGAAACCGAGAACGTAATTCAGTTCCGGTCTAGACCAGCAGCAAGAGGCTATCAGGCCGTGTCCAGTAAAATAGCTCCAGTTCTCCGACTCGCAAGTTTGCAATCTGTGCGTGAACATCAAATAACGGCATTGTGAACTGCTTGTACTCTAGGGACAACCGTTCTTCGAGCGGCTGTGGGAGGACCGTTTGCTTGATCTGCATCGTGGAGATTCGCAGACCGGTTTCAAACATATCTTCCGCATGATATGCCTCCAGCAAACCAGGTGATCAAGTAAAGAGTTGTTTTTAGAAAAAGTTACACATTATTTTATACTACGACAGGGAATTTTATAAAAACGGGGCTAGTACGTAATATAGGATCATTTAGTCAGAGACAGTAGGGAGTTCAACCCCAAACGAGGAGTGAGCTTCAATACAAGCACTATCAGAATGTATGCATCAAAAGTTCGTCGGTCTGCAATCCAATCATACTATGAAATTCTATTTTTAATTAGAGTGTTTAAACACTAACTGCTCGAGTGATGTCGTTGATATTTTTATTATGCCGTGAGGTCAAAGAAATAAAAATACTTCAAGGTCATATACATAAAGTGTGGAATTTTTCGTCAAGTGCGAATTGTCACTTGTTCAATCTAACAATCCCCACGTAAATGTCATCCAAGTTCCCTATTAGTTTTTGCACTTACCGCGGAATAGCGATTTTATTTTTCGTAAAAGTAATGACAATAATTTGTTTGTTGTTGTTAAATTGCAAAATTGAATACTCTGCATATGTACGACAAATAGGCAAACAAATATTGTTGCGAATAATGCCCACTAGTGGTTTCCATGTCATTTTCACTCCAAAACGTCATCAGTCAAACACTTTGCATTTTGAACTATTCCGACCAACATCAAGTTGACATCAACGTCACCATTCCACTTCAAACGGTAGTTCACACCTCGTTGTGGTACTTAACATGAAACTATTACAGCAACACAGAGAAGAGTACACAAACAGTGGTAGTTACCGGAACATTGTAAGAGGTTGCCAATAATGGTGCGATAGCCTGAGTGAGTTTCTGGTGCCCTAAAACATACTGGACACATTTTCCTCACACCATACATTCTATACGTTCTTTTCTTTCATTCGTCATCCTGTATTTTCTCTGCGTTGAATACAAAAGAGCGTACAAGGCTAAAGAGGTATGTGGTGACAGACATACCCTAGGGAACTGTAGCTTAGAACCAAAGAACAAACTGGAAGAAAGAACAGTGTGTTAAAGAGAGAGAGAGAGAGATTGAATAGCTACATGGCGTACAAGTGTACAATGAGATTAGAACAACTGAAAATTTTATATTCCCTCAGTCTCGGTAATCCCTGAAGGCGATTCGGAACAATTACGT
>UZAN01040141.1:15732-28027 GCA_900618425.1 Echinostoma caproni | reverse complement strand
GCGATTCGGAACAATTACGTGATTCTGAACATGTTTTCGTACTTTTCAGTTTATTGTGGTCTGATTGACTCATTTGTCCAATTAAAACGGTTGCGTGATGCGTAAGAATGGATTGTACAAATCATCGTTCGGGTTGATTGTTTTTATTAATTATTATTACTTTCAAAGGTGAATTCGTCGTGTACATAGCAAATAAAGCGTGAAATGAAAAGCTTGGAAGCACTAGATAGCTGTTTCGACCTGATTTGGTTTCATCAGCAGCGCGAATTCATCGACCCAACTGGGGATCGAACCCGGGACCTCATGGGCAGAAGGCAAGCATGCTACCCATTCGGCCACCGGGAAGCTGATCAGACCGTTTTTCATTTTCCATTTACACTATATAGCATAACAACTTGGGTGTTGGTGACCAAGTGATTAGGTCACCAACTAGTGACTTGGGTGTCCCGGGTTCAAACCGCTCCACCATCGCCCGTCTTCCCTATATCTGTATTTTCCCCAGGCAGCGTTTGTATGGACGCGGCCCCCTTCATGAAATTTGACTATGCATTTGTATATTGAATAAATAAAAAAGGAAGTAAAAACTCATTTTTTATTTTATTTTTATTGTCACCTCGGATCATAATTGATTTTGATTATAAATGCATAAAACAACAATCGGTTTCAGTTCCAGATGACTCCATGAAAAGCCGTAGTGTATTACAAACATTATTTGCTTAGAAAATGAGTAGAGAGTTTAACGCTTTTCACACTGCAAACTGCAAGATATTTAACCAAATGTTCTTCAAAAACTGAACTATGTTTCAGTCAGCCGGTTATTGGCCATCAGATATGAAATGCATAATATGTTTTCAAACTTTTGTGTGATCCAGATCTATGTGTTCTGAAACTCGATTCAGCGCTCCGGATAGCCATATCAAATTACTTGTAATCCAGTTAGTCGAACGGATTCCCGCGGGAGGTCTCATTGTCACTTGTACCGGGCCAAAAGTGTTGTTGTTGTTCGCTGTCGAGATGACATCTGTCACAAGACAATCCGACGTGTTCGGGCGTCAACATGCGAGCTGAGTGCACAGAATCAAGGCATGGTTGACAAACATAGTTTTGTGGGTTTGAATTTATCAAAAACGAAGCGAAAATAAGAAACACTAGGTAACGTAAAGCATACATTGGGAATGCGCTTAACATATACACAAAAACGGATTACGCAATGGACATCCTTCATCTTCTAACCACTGGCCCGCCCCACGCCTTGCGGATCTAATATACAACTTAAGTCTAAGTGCCTTTCGCACAAATTCACCACAATATTCTCTTCTTAATATCACACCTTGGTAATCAGTTGTCGGGTTTCATTGAACTAAGAGGTAAACCTGAATGCCCAATAAATTCTACCCTCAACTATGAGTGTACTCAACAAAATCGTTCCCATATGTATATATGTATATATATATATATAATTCAGAGGAGAAAAATATCGTATATTTCTAAAAATGAGCAGCAATTTTATAACAGTATGATATAAGGCATTATATACCATTGCATGGGGCAAGAACGTATGAAAACTCTGATTAAAGAAAGAAAATTAAACGCGTATATTCAAAGAAATCTACTGTTGGTAAGTTGAAGCTCTTTTATTTGTTGGTGTTGTACTCAAAAGAAGAACATTGATCACTATTCGAATCACATTTCGGGTTGATACCTGCATGGNGTTGTACTCAAAAGAAGAACATTGATCACTATTCGAATCACATTTCGGGTTGATACCTGCATGGATTTCTACAGGCTGCTGATAAGGTCATACGAGAAAACTTTATCTGCACAGACTTGTTCGGTTCTGATTCATCGTCAACCCTCATATATGAGCCCAATACACGTCAAATTAATTTTGAATAAATGCCACACATTAGTAAAAATGATTGTGCATGAACCAATCGACATAACGTAAATATTCAAATGTTTAGCTAACGCGAATGATTTTCCCTCGCATTTAGGCTGAATTTCAATTCTCGAACATACCTGTATGTATCGCGCAAACTCCAAGCAACGCAGATTGACAGGCCAGAAAATTTGCATCCACAAGAATTGAAAAACAGAATAACCAGCCTTCCGGCAGTTGCTCTGAGAGCAACGAACCTTGGAAAAAAGACGCACACAGTGGTTTCCACTCTGCATGAGAGCCACTTGAGCTATCGGTTCTCGACATCAGCAGTTCCATTTTAGTTCGAACACCAATCATGCTTTGAAAGGAATTCGCAAGCAGAAGGGGGATACAAAATTAGCTCCCGGCTTACTTTAAACTGGGAAACCATAAAACACTGACCAAAGACGTTGTTTGCGGACTTATGTATATCATAAATAAATTTTCGATCAAAATGTTTCATTGAGATGATCAAAAAAAATAAACAAAGATTTTGACGCCAGAGAACTTTACTTTTATTCTTGGTGTCTCATTGACTCACCCCGCAGCCCTCGGTTTGAGTCATGCCATCTGTTTTTCACACTGCGATTGATACAGAACGAGTGAATGTGCACGGAACACAACCTGATCTTATCAAGTTTTCTCTTTCTCACTGGTTTATTGTATTATTTTGTAGCTTACATTTCTCAAACCTGAATAGCGGGATTTCTAATCTGTTATTCTGCTATTATACACAGAATCTCANGAATCTCACTGTATCGGAAGCGATAGTCATAACACCGTCCGGCAATCCAGTGAATTCTTGAACCTGATAAGCGCAAGGGATTTAGTTGGCTACAAATTCATAACAAAACAGATATCACGATGAAGAATGGGGTGAGAGCAAATTTAAACCGCTTCATCGGTCCAAGTTGGAAGGCGTCAAGTAGTCACGTGCGCAGATATTTCACGGAAGAACAAGGTAAAATAGAGGCATCGCTATCGGTCACACTGCGTGTGTGTGTGCGTGAAGTGAGAGAATGCGTCAGCCACGCACAGTTCGATCGGTAGGAAATGAGCAATGATCGGACTTGACTTGCCTGAATCGATTACGCTATTTCTTGTAACAGACATGTGAAATAGAATGCAATGATTTCCTGGGATTTATACAAAAGCGAATAGTATCTGTGTCGGCAAAAGGTTGTGCAGATCATGGAGCACATTGGATTCACTTTGCAAATCAAGGTATTCATCGCAACAGATGGCACATTTTATGGGAAACGAAAAAGTGATGCTGGGCAACAGTATTAACGCATTTAATGGTATTATCGAGATAATTCATTCGTATGGTGTACTCAAAACCCGGAGTTTTCGATGCAGCGCAATCTGGATTTTACACTCGCGCAAACAAGCCAATGTTAAGTGTTTGATATGACATTACACAACATTAAATGGCATGATTACGAAAAACTGAAAACAAGCTTGTTCGCCGCACTGTTGTTTTCAATGTGCTTTGTGGGACTAATGAAACGATTGTTTGGTATGAACAATGCGCATCAGTGTTTCAGTTCAAATTCACGTATTTTTTGAAGTGGAACTCTACCGAATGGGAAGGAAATTCAAGGTATGGATACATGCAGAAAACTGATTGCAACGTATTGCGTTGTTTTGAATAATCAACTGTGAATATGCATCCAGCGACTCAAGTGAGATTCGAAACAGTGTTGTTAATTCGACTGGTTGTTGGTGTAAATTACAGAACTGACTGCCAAAAGTTTGTCTCACGTCGATAAAAAAGCACTCATTTCTATACGACATTCAAATTACCTGATTTTGCAAGCTATGATAGTATCTTTGATGCGCAATTTCTCACCCCAAAAGTATCGACTGCGTCGATACCATACCGTTAAAAGCTATTCAGATTACTAACATGGTACTGCTACCGGAACGAAATAGAGGGCTGACGAAATTAATTGCACATAAAACGCTGGCACTCAAACGAAATGAAATATCTCGGGTTAAAACTGAACGCCTTTATGAAAATCAATCCTTTCAGTACTGTTATTTATCCAACCTTGAATATCACTGAAATTATACAGTCCACTATGGCCATAGGAAAAAGCAGAATTCGCGAAAAATTGGTATCTTCGGGTGAATGATTCAGACTAAAATGCACCCATTCTATCAGACTATATCTAACGGACTTTGTCATCTTTCACAACCAGTTGAACCGAATGATATTACTTGCTCGGGGGATGCTGATTTCATCTAAAGCACAAATGTAGTCATTAAAAGTCCTATATAGATTCATTTTCGAATATGACCGGTTCCGTTTCATTGAAGACCGTCACAGTCGTTCCGTGTGATTTTATTCAGCCCACGCGCAGCATTCGCTTGGTAATAGTGGCCTATATATCAGAAAGGGAACTGAAGTAGTTCTATCAAATTGTAAATACTTTTTGTAGCAAAAAGAAACAGATAATCACATCCGAATGGCTCTCACTTTCCTCACAATCCGTTCATGTTATTTGAGAACGCTAATATGACCGGCTTCGTAAAAAACCTATCCATTTTGCCTATTTCAAACAACGGGAACCACAAACTTTTGCGCTTTAGGAGTACCATTTCCTATTCGAATATTAATAACATACAAATATACCACGATATTTTCACGATCAAACAGTTTCACACCCTTCAAGAGAACCAGTCAGCTGGGAAACTCGTGAAAGAAAGTTATGATGAAATGACTTCGAGGAATGCTTCTGTTTGCAGGTTGGTATTACTTTGCTTGGTACTTGTAACCCCTTGCCGGCAGTGAAAACACAATGAATGATGGTCTATTTCGCTGGGAAAACGACTTGTAACAACACCTGGTTTACAAACTCCGGTGTTAGGTTTAAGTAACTCCAGCTGCATGAAATGGCAGCAGTCAACTATTTAGATCAGCTCTCGGATAGCAATGTGAGAGAGCGATAGAAATCTCCTGTGCCAATTCAGGGGGGTTTTCCGACAAATCCGTTGCTGGGCTGCGCTAAATTAAGCTTTGCTGTTTTCCTGACAAGTTCGATCGGTCGATTTAGGGCAAAATGTGTGATCTATTTAAGAATCCCGACCGTTTCGTTGACAGTCCAGTTTTATTTTGACAGGATATACATTAAGCAAAAAAACTGGTCACTGAATGGCAAACAAGTCAACCGTTTGGCACTTTAAAGAGCATCTCTTTTGCTTCACAATGCGCAGTCTGTGCTATCAGAAACGTTTGGTCTTCTAAAAATCACCGCATGACAAAAATACAACTAATGGAAGCACAAAATAACTGCCACTCCTGCTGGGTGTCTGGTTGCGAATCACCTGCCACTTTCCAACCTGCACTTGAAGACATTGATACATATTTTGTTTATAAACTCTTCACAAAATTTGTTTATCTTTAATAATCTCACAAAGTGTCAAGGTTTATCAGTATACTAAACTCAAAATGAGTGCGAAATTTAACTCAGGTTAATGATAAAATAATTATGGTAGTCTGAACCTCAAATTACCTGTTACTACACGCATTCCGAAGAACGTGGTGTGAATACAACAAGGTTTAGTGGAACCTAACATTACGTAACCCATGTAATACCAAATAGNTCATAAACCAAATACAACATCTGATTGGTCAAAGGACCATTTTGAGTATCGCTTCATCCAGTCTGTTCCGCGAAGATGTCGTTCATAAGCTTCAAGCTCATATTGGATGGCGTCCAAGTGCGCCCATACTTTTATAGATCGATTCGTAATATGATAAATAAAATGGTCTGGTTGTCTCTAACGATTACCGTCTGATTGGCTGAAAACTGGACAGTATGCACCATATAAATGCGTTTCATGGCTACAACTGTCCTCCTCCTAGTCCTTGTACAGTTGCTTACGGTGAAACGAACTTGAATGATCGTTGCCAGACTCACAGCGCATTAAACGGTAAGTGAGAGTGTGTTAGATAGTCAGGGATAGGGCCTAGTTCCGTGGACGGAGAAAGACAGCAAACCTTCATGGTTAGCACAATCATTATGAACTATCGGATGAAAAATAACAGACTAATAGATGAATGGACATGCAAACAAATTGCCAAGCTCGGCGAACAGGCGAAATGGAATGAATGGACATTGTTATAACTATTTGCATATACTTTATGTTCGATTCATTCGAATTTACAACGTTTCTGTGCCATTATTTGTGCCAGATAACTTGCTGGATACTCAGCTCGTATTCGAATGACTTAAGTTTCCGTGATTCACAATATTTAGACGTATATATGGACCGAGGCTGCGGAGTGAAATAAGATGTGTACGTTCACGAGGCAGTTTTCCAGCCTTTCAAGGGGTCTTAGCAGCTATAATGATCAGAGACGAAGGTTTGATTCATATCTTTAGTGAGTTTAACGGCGTCACAGTAAGGCAAACCAGACAGTTCCACTTGCATAGGTGTGGCATAGAACGGGACCCTATTGGAGCAGTTTACCACAAATAATTAATATCCAGTGATTAAGGCTGAGCTGACTACTGTTGGCAATTACTTTTGCCTGATTCGCATTAATCTCGATAAGTAGTCACGCTTACTGGTACGCAGCGAGTACCCGTAAATTCGGACTATTTACCTGATGAACCTCAGTTGGTGATTGTCCCGCGGCATCCGGGATTTGCCGTCATTGTGATCTGTGGGGGAGTCTTTCTTTGTCCGAAAGACTAACAAGGCCAGGCAAAACCGACAAATGAGCGCTGAAAGTGCACTAAATCAAAAAGTCTACGTGAACCGCTTGAGAAAAACGCGGTTACCACATCGGAGACCAAATACATAAATCAGGAAAATAAAAAAGGAAATAAATGTTTAATTTTATATGGTTAGATCCTTTACGAATTTTGGTGGACATGTGATTTTCTGTTCCGTTTATGCGAACACAATAGACACGTCCGAACAGCACAGCAATGTATTTAGTAATTATTCATGCGGTCTTTTCGAGTGTAATAAAAGGAATTGCATCAAGCAGTGGGTTTGACCCCAATGGCAAAGGAGTGACCGAAAATCCAGTTCTGCCCAAAAACTTCATTCCATCTTGCAAAAGACAATCCGCGAAAATCGGTACAGTAAATCTGTGCTTCCTTGGTGTTTTCCTGTGATTTCGTCCGCAAGACTTCCATTTGCAGATACAGATAATAAAATTCCATTTCAAGAGTTTGAATTCTGGATTTCTCGGATTTTATTTTGTGACATCATTTGCTACTGTTTAATCCAAATCTTCGGTTCTAAACAGGATATAAAACGAACAAGTTATTACAGTTTCACTCTGTAAAGTGAGAGGTCGGAGTCAGTGTTACATCACGTCGCGAAAGTCGACTGTTCCAATCACACTGACGATAAAACCCGGTTGTTTTCGACTTTATAAACCTGTGGCAGTACTATGACTATGATCGCAAACACACAGACAGACAAACATGATGACTGATTTACATTTCCAAAAGTATTTATTTCTACAGCACTGAAGTTTGAAATCATTCCCGAATTTTCGGTATCGTAACATTGATCGACGCATAGATGAAAAATCTGGTAAACGCGTCTAGTTTTCACATTGAACTGCGTAATGTTCCAAGCATACAACGAATCGTTCCTATTATTCTGTCATAAATTCTTTAGGGATAACCTCATTTTATATTTTAATTCAGTGAGTTCACCGGTCTTTTTGCTTCCAGTTATTTCCTTTTTTTAGAAAAAGATTACGGGCAATCAGCGCCGATTGCGACCACGAGAACGCAACTGAGCTAACTAGAACAGATCAATTTGTATAAAAGTGGAGGCTGTTTTCATTCGGTTCAATGGTTGAAACCTCGGAAACCTCTCAGTTGATATTCTATTCACTGATACAACTGATGAAACAACAATCAACTTCGGACCTTTTGGTTTTTAATACATTATTCATTTTTTAAACCTGATCTCGCCTTGTATCCGTTTTCAAGTTACTAAGAATACAATCAATCCACCACGTACCAAAACTTCCAAAATGGACGTCTTTCAACACACGAAATGAAACTGTTCTTTTCTGCATGAACGTGCAAAAAACCACTGCTTTGCAATCGGCTACACCGCACCCCAACTTTTCCGTCCTTTTATGTCCTGGACTGATTGCACTAACTAGAAATCAATAAATCATTTTTGTCTACATACGTGCTGTCTGTCTGCCTAGTAGTGGTGGTGTTGGTGTTTGGTGATGACTCTGCAACTGTTTCCCAAATTCTGTATATTGCTCAACTCGAACAAGAGTAAACAGTTGCAAGCAAATTCACCTTTTTCAGTTTCTTCTTCACTAGTCAAATAGTAGACAAGGAATTGGACAAGCTGCCACACGTGACATTTTATGCCTGAGTGCATCTGGAATCGTAATTAAGTAATCCCCAATCGATTCACTCGACACGAATTAGAACTAGACTTCTCGCAAATATTCTGATTTTGAATTCAATAAAATAGACAAACGTTAGCAAATGAATCATTTTTCTCAACTCGCTCCATTGCAGTAAAACCCTGCAATATTAATAAATCTCCATAACATAGTCAGTATTCATTACTTTATGGAAGTTTTTGATGTTTTTGTTTGAATGATATTTTCATTCGAGAATGGTTGCGTTATTCTCGGATTACGTCATAATAAACCTTTCTTTGACGGAGATAACCAGGACAGTAACGCACGCAAAATACATCATCTCACCGGCCTATGTAGCTAAATTCCGTTTGGTGTTTATCGTTCAGTTTGATAATGCTTTCTTTTAGGCTGCCCCGTTTGTTTTCCACATCGACCCTTGATTTACCGGCACGTGATGAGCCGGCTAGGATCAGCGACTTGGTTTGCTACTCCGCACATCAACCTCCATAACAGACCAAAATAGTTCATATTTATATCTTTATTTTTAGCAGGCTCTAACTCATCCAAGGTCGCGTTTCTCTCGTTCGGATCCGCATGCCTCAGAATAAGGTGAACTGTTTTGTGTGTTACGAGTCTTTATGTCTCGGCTCTATTCACTTTCCTCCGCGGCTGCACGAGCTCTCGCGCGTTTTGTCTGCCATTCGTTCACAAACGCACACCCACACATGCGCACCCTTTTGAGCGCACAAACACTCAAACACAGCACCCAGTCACGTCCCTAAACCTCATTCGTGTTCTTAAAAGCGAGCATAATTAATGTCACTATTGCGTTGTGTTACTCAATTACCAAACCTTTCCTACTGCTAGTGCTCAGCGCGCAAGCGTGGTACTGTAGACAAACAAGAGGCAAGATTGGGCGGACGCAAGGACACCTATAATGTGACTGGCGGCAGTTTGTCTTAGTCCTTTGCATTGACTGGGTTAAACGAAGAAACTAAGTCGGTTAGATCGGAACGCAGGTGGATCGATGAAAGCGGATCCACATATTTACTCTGTATGCTGATCGAGATGCCCGTATACAACTTCAACTTCAACACGTCGTTTATTCTTAATGATGTCAGTCTACTACTTTTCTGGTTAGTCTCAGCGATCAGTGGGAAAAAGCTCACGTCGCCGACCAGATTGTACCGCTGTTAGGAGACCCGGATGCGAAAGGTGCAGACAGAGTAACTGCTTATCGGCTCTCCGTTTTAGTCAGAGGTACGATCAAAGGGTGATTACTAGTCGGGGAGTTGGAATTGGTAAATATACACCCTAATACGTATAATAATTCGTTCTTTCTACTTTCACTCATTTATGTTGAAGATGATTTCAAACCACCAGTTTGATTGTTTATTCTCCGAATATGACCAGATTTTCAATCATACGCATAATCCCAGATAGCTTCTGGTTATGTTCTTTGAAGAAGTCAATTTCTAGCATGGCACACAGGGAAACTCTGATATAATGGTGAACACTGAGTTTCATCTGCCCCTCCCGTTTCATCAACTGTTTACCGGACCATACTTCCACTTTTCTCACAAAATCCTCTCCTAAAACACGTGGTGAATATAAGTGATTATGTGGAGTTTTTTAATTATGGTCCTTGTTTGCAATGACATCGATTTGTTCACTACCAAGAAAGGGGTCATATATGAATTGGGCACTTTACATTTGTGTGTTGAGATACTACTCACAACAGTGAGTAGTGAGCGCACACAGAAGCGATTGCTGGATTTGCACTGCACCTGCCAGTGGATTAAATAATATGTTATTGTAACTATATAAGAGGTTAAAGGACTGTCTGGCTGATGATCACCAAGAGTGTTACGTTGTCAGATAGCCGAGAGCGTTAGGAAGAACAAAGACCGTCTGACTGTCAGATCTGTGATTAATTTGACGAAGAGGATACTGATATATCTCCAACGAATACTTTAAACCTGTTGAAAAGCCTGTGCAGATGCGGAGCGTACCGTTGGATTTCTTCACAACCACTATTGGCGCTGTCCATTCTGAATGGTTTACCGACTTATGACACCAGCTGTTTGTAGACGATTCAACTCATTACTGACCTGGTCCACCGCGGCATATGGAACTGTTCTCTTTGGTCGGAATAAGGTTTTTGCTTTCTGTTTCAAATACAGCATCGCCTTGACCATGGTGCATAATCCTAAACTGTTGGAGAAAAGTGTGCTGTGTTCCGTTTGCAATCGGGTGATGAGCTGAGATACATCCACCTTTTGTCTTGTGGACCGATGTTTCGGTCCTTCGGATAATAAAACGTAATTGATGTCTTTGGTGCTCAAATGACTAAATTCGTTCACAGAAATATCCCAAAGTTTCAATTTGTCAATCTACTGCATGCCAACTAAATTACGTGAACAGCCATTGACAACGTAAACCGTGGAGGTTAACTTCCTGCCTCCAAAATCGCAAACGCATTTGACTATTCCAGCAATAACCATTTGCTTGCTCGAAGCGTTATAGGCTGAATTATTTGTTTGTTGGAGAGCTGCACATTCTAGGGCTTCCCATGAATGGCATGTCAAAATAGTTATGTCTGACGCACCGTCGTTGCTCAAAGATGACGCCAGCTCCGTCGCAGATATGTTTATGTCCTTTGTTAATCAATACACTTACACATGTTCGATTCCGAATTCCTGGAGACCGTTCACCATTGTTCCTATTCCTAAACCCTCTTCCTCTAGTATTTTATCTTAACACTTTCGTCCTATCTCCATCACCGCCTGGTATTATTGTTCCCAATGATCCCCTTGAGTTTACATGCAAGCCAAATAGATGCACCTTAGATACCGCCTCTTCAGTGATTCACTTTATCTGAAAATCTTTAAATGATTCTCAAAAGCCTGTCGTTGTGTTATCCTTGACTATTCTTCCGCTTTTAATTCCGTTCCACGATCTCTTTTCTGCAAAAGTTGCAGTCATTCGGCTGCCCCACCAACTTATTATCATGGTTAAAAGATTATTTCACAGGAAGGATTCAAAGAACGAAAGCAAACGGCACTATTTCAAAACCGTTANACCGTTATTGAATAATTCCGGAGTCCTTCAGGGTGATGTGCTGTCTCCCTTCTTGTTTTCAACTTTCATCAATGACCTACCCTCAATCCCACCAGCCAAGACCTTTAAGTATGCAGATGATGTTTTCTTATGTCAAGCTATTTCAAACGAATCGGACATAGAATCATTTTCCGAGAGTTTACTGGAGCGCCCTTCGATTGAGTGCGCTACATTTTCTCCCTCTCGGAATTATTCTGTTTTCGTAAATACCACATAATGACCATTCGGAAGGTCTATTTGCGGTCTCAGTTGATGAGTTTCAAACGCGATCATCTGAATACTATGCCTTTCGTGTCCTCATCCGCTCATTTTCGGATTCCTACAAAAATGAAGAAACGCAAGCGCGGTGGCTGGCAAGCAGCGCTTAGTCGGACATCACCATCGAAAATGACTGTCCCCTCATTGATCAGCACAAACATCCGGCCGCTCTTCGCAAAGATGACGAATCTTCAGTCTTCAGAATTGAGGGCAGAGGGCAGGGTGCCCCATCACCACTGGGTCGAAGGTCCGAACACAAGTGTTCGTTCCTCCATAGCCCCTTCAGGTGCTCATCCANTTCTCTTCTAACACAGTCGCTGGAAGGGAATTACAGAGTGTTGTTGAACTACGCGAGAGTCGGTAGATTAAAGGAAGACAAACTGACTGAAGTTTGCGCAACGTGAGAGAGTGTCCCCGCGTGCGGTGCTCAGTCCGTAAAGGGAAGTACTGTTGCAGCTCCGGGCCCATATCACCCGTCAGCATCTTCCTCAGGCAGATGAGATTTCCCCTGAGGCGTCGAAACGCTATTGGAAACAGACCAGTAGTCGGCAGACGACCTTCATAGCTGGTCCCGCGTAGTCCAACAACGAGTCTATGCCTTTTCAAAGTCAAGCGAGTCCAACGTT
>UZAN01040141.1:0-10550 GCA_900618425.1 Echinostoma caproni | reverse complement strand
TTATTTTCTACGTATATTAGTCACTTGTCTGCTCGCACCCCTACTTCGCTCTTCAAGTATGCTGACGATGTGGTTTTGTGTCAGACCATCTCTGACTCTTCTGGTCTTTCACAATTCTCTGACAACTTGGATAACGTCCAACGGTTTTCCGCCACATCGAGCCTATCTCTTATTCCCTCCAAATGTTTCGAATGTCTCTTTATACTATCACGCTCTTCTTTCCCATCCGAACCGGTATCGATTGGTTCCGAACCAGTATCCAGGGTAAACTGTATTTAGTACCTAGGCGTTTTTATTGATGCTAATCTTCACTGGACCTCTCACATTCAACACATCTTCAGTAAGCTTCAACGACTTTCTTCTCATATCCGTAAACTTTGTCAGTTTCGTATTCCACAATCAATTATTTCTAACCTTGTGAATCAGTGTATTTTCCCTGTTTTACTTTATCGTTCATCTGTTATTCTTCCCAACCTCCTTAAGAAAGATTTTAATTTGCTTCGACGTGGATTGACCATCATTAGCTGTGTCTCTTCAATCCCAGTAAAACAGTTGACAACTAACCTATGCGAACGTCATTTGAGTGCATGTGAAAATTTTGCGAATAGGATTCTCATCGACTCCAAACATCCGCTACACGCTGACCTAACTTCCTGTTGTTTCCATCCCTCAACTAGATCACAATATCGTTGTGTTCCCTCTAGAATAAATATTTATCGTCACTCCACAGTACCCTCATTAGCACGGATTCTTGTTAACAAAGAACAGGTTTTCACAGAATTTATTAACAGTTTTGGACTTTAAACCTCTTTTTCATTGTTATTTTCATTTTCTCCCTTGCTTCAAACTGTATATTTTTTAACTGAAATGTGGCCTTCATGCTTGCTGCTGTTATAACAATAAAATGCAACACAATAAAAAATGAATCATTCTCGAATCAATCCGGTCTCTGNGCGTCATCAGAACACATATCACCACATAACTAGGAGTCACCATAGATAGCAATCAACGGTGGTCCTTTCATGGGCTTGCTTGTGTTGGTAGACTGTGTCGCATATCTTTTCAAGTAGGCAAGCTTCGCCAATTTTGCGCCAGACGTGAAACTGTATGTACCTTTGTTTATCAATGCATTTTTCCAGTTATACTTTATTGTTCGCCCTTTATTTTCCCTGGACTAGCTAGAAAAGATTTCGTCACTCTACGTCGCGGTTTAGTAATTGTCAGCCGTGTTTCTCATATTACTTTAAAGACTCTGATCACAAAATTGTGTAATTTGCATATCAGTTCATGTGAGAATTTCGCTTATCAGATAGTCAATGACCCCAGCCATCCGCTCAGTCCCGATTTATCTACTTGCCGTTCCCACGCTACAACCCGATCCAATTTTCCCCTCTTACACTCCTACATAAACATTTATCGCAACTCAACTGTTCCCTATCTGGTTCATATTCTCACTGACAAGGCGAGAATTCATAACGAACTAATCTTAAATCTAAAGAGCTGAACACCATTTTGTTTTATCNTGTTTTATCATTGTTGTATACGAATTTTGAATCCATTTGTATCTCATTGTAACGGTAAACACCTTTTTGGCTGAAATGTAGGCATAGTTGTCTGCACAAGTCATCTATAATACAATATAATACAATAATACGACTAGTTGATTTCGTCCTTTGTTTTAAATTACTACAACCAGTAAAATAATGCCATTTGTTCCCTGGCTTACACAGATGTAACGCACTCGAAGAACAGATGTAGACTGATCCGTGTATGTTTGCAATATCTCGAATGTTGTATTCAATGAAAATAGTTTTGGAAAATCATGGTCATTGATAATCGCAATCGATGCACCAGTGACGATTTCCATGTGAAAATGTTTTTCTCTAAACAGGTCTTTCTGTAAAGTGCGAACATCGTCGTTGGAAGTCACTACCTGTCTTAGCTTGAGATCGTCGGTGTATATTAGACACCGGGAGTAAAACACGTCTGGAAGGTCATTTATGTTGGCCAGGAAAATCAACGGACCTAAAACTAACACTTGTGCGATACCGCTAGAGACCTCGTATCAGTGCGAAATTGACTGTGAGACTCGGACAGAGAATTTCTGCCCTCTCATGAAGTCTTCGGTCCAACGGGTCCATGAGTCCCAGATTCCGAGGAATCTTATTTTCAGTAGAAGCAGATTGTGCGAACCTTGCCAAATGCTCTGTTGAAATCCATGAGGATGACTTAAGTAAGGTGCCCTGTTTCCCTGCCGTTCTCATGCCAGTGACAGGTGAATTGCATTGGGTTGCACTGGCGAAACGGTCATGGAACTGATCTGCGCAGCAGTCAGGAGGATAAGCCTTTTTCATGTCTGTACACATTCCCAATGCTAGCTGTGCCTTCACGTCTAACGGTAACCTTTTATGTACAGGTGTATATATGTCCCTACCGGCACGCTTGAGGCAAACAGTCTCCATATGACAACAGCTTTGTGGCTCGCGTTTGACCGCACACCGATAATAGCCAAGTTTGACTTCAACATTTGCGTCCAGTTATTGGAACTACCTTCGACTATGACTTTCTTTTGTTCCCCGTGATCTGATTGGCTATATCAGATGCCTTATCACAACCGATTGCACCGTATTCCGTGGATAGCCGTCGTCCAGGGGCTTTGTGGTCAGAGATTCCAGGTCTCCCACACTCGATGGCTGATACCCTTTCAAAATTGATAACTACAGTCGAAGAAGGCTTTATGATAAAATCCTTACCATACTGATCCGACTGTTGTTGATGTGAAACGAGATCGTTGCACCTGTATTTGACGATCCTGTATTTCATAAAGCGCCACCAAGGTGCGATTTGATGAAGTATTGTGGTACGGGCACCGATCAACTTTCAGAACCGAATTATTGTCCTATGAGCTTGAATTTGTGGTCTTCTGATAATAGTATAATGATAATGAATGCTAAAATCAATTCAAAACAACCGAAAACTGCCCTCTTACATCTGAACAAAAGATCTAGAGGAAGATTGCTGACCGTTTCCGTGCACTATTTGTCTACAGTTTGAGTATCAAACATTATACAACAAAGCACAGGATATTCCAGCCCCTCATGTGTTAGTCTAGAACCCAAGTGACCTGCAATGAATCCTAACGTAAAGAAGCAAAGCACTAAGTGTTACGAGCATTTAGAACTTTATTGAATGACGAAGAGTGCCATGACGATGAGCAACTGGACGAAAGGTCAACCCTTGTGAATTGTTTAAGTAGTTCTTTTATGTGTGCACTTTATCAGAAGTACGTGACTGCATGTAAAGATGCGAGCGATTATGCGTTTATTAAGGGAAGTCGGATGGAAACGACAGTGGCAATTTATAAAGCAAAGAATAGGAATGTTTGAGCCAACCGATGGCAGATGATCACTGGTATCTCTGACAGCCCCCCAAAGTAAACCCGTGGTTAATGCAAGTCACAAACATGAACCTGAACATTTTTGGATAGCAATCTGCAAACGTGGTTTCCGATTCCCCAATAGAGGCGAAAAGATGTACGTCCAATTTTGAAATCCCCAAAATGATGCAACATCTCTTCCGTTCTATCTAATATATAGACATTAAAATTTCACAGATTGATGTATCCCACACTGAACGAATCTTTCGTTTTATTCTGCCGATTTTGCATCACCAAGTGTCCACTCTCACTCCCTCTTGGAATATGGACTCAAATAATTTAGTTCAAGATGGCGTTGTCGGAATTTTCGACGCACAGGTGGATAAGCTGGACTACTGTGTTTTTGATAGTGAACTTAATTGTTTGCTAATCAGCACTAAATTGCGGATTCATGTGTATTCACCCGTTTCGCGTAGTCTGTAGTCAAGTAAAGTCAAGGAATTGCTTTATACACCTCGAAAAATAGCCTTAAAACTGCACTGTTCAAACTGTGGGAAAAGATGGTGTGTGAATTGCAATTATTGAATGTACTGTCAACCAAACGTCCGATTCGTTCTCCCGCCCCTCTTCCACTTGTCTTACACAGGTCAAGTATTTGCTTCAGTCTTTCCAGATATGGGTTTTCCATAGAGCATGGAGGTGTGGTAAAAGCACGAAACTAACTGCTTCGTGAGATGTATGAGTACAAAAGATAAGCTTTGCCAACTAGTATAACCATAAACCTTTCTTGGTTTGTTGTACAAACAAAAGTCCTATGTTTGAACCAAGCAGCATCTCGGTTAATGCTAATCTCTGATATCTTACAGGTTCAAGGCTCATCATACAATTACAGCGAAAACGGGTCAACGACGATATCATATTGAATACTCTTCTGTTCGTTTGGAACAGTTCATACCAGGGGTTTTCATTGCAGACTGAAGGGTTTGACCTAAGCAGTCACGTGCACGCAAACACACACGCGCACTTGACCGCGCGTCTGCACAATTTTTTGAAGCAATTAACAAACTCGCACTTGTCACTGGAATACATACCTCCATACATGGTGTAATTACAGTGGTCTTGACTTGTCTTCATGCCATTGTGTCCTGTTAATTGCGTGTTCATTCAGTCTGCTTACATGTTCGCCTGTGGATTTACAACAACGGTTAATGAGATGACCGTCCGCATAACAGTTGGAGATCACTGAATCGTTGTGTTTTCTACGATTGCGTACCTAACGCAAATCAATGACTATTTGGTGTTTTCTTCGGGAAAAACCGGAATTGTCAGAATGAGATTATCTACCGGGTGATTCATCAACTTGAAAACACACTACTTAGTGGAAATTTCGGTTCTGTAGTTCTTTTGCAATTTCAGTAGGGGAAACCAGGTCAAATGACAAAGGACGATCAGAACTCACAAACCCCTGTGGAGCCATCGCCAGCCTGAATGTTCTTTGTTCGCATTCAGCGCGGAATGTTAGTTGTTTTTGTTTTGACTAATCACTGATTGTGCAAAACAACTGATCGTTCTCAGTTTTTGCCTATTGGAGATATGATGGGTGACGACGATGTTCCCCTGGGTTAACTGAGCCGGTCAGGTCTGCTTTCGGGAAGCATAAAAAGAATTCCACCCCCTCTACCCAGAGAGAAAATTGACCTAATCAGTTGTGAAAAAATCAAGCTTACAGGGGACAGAAGAATCCACATTTTATGATGGAAACCCACGTTTGTGTTGCCCTTTCTCACAATCTTACATATTCTCATCCCATTGGTGATATCCACGCTATGGTCCGCAACCGATCTTCCCACCGGCTTGGACTTGGAAATCTTGGGGCTCCCCATAGTGCGCTACCATTATCAGTTAGTGACTACGGTAAGTGCTCGCAGCATTGTCCTTCACTTTCAAATCAAGTAAAGTCAAACAATCACTTTAGATATCCCGGGGGGTGGATATTCAGTAACCACCTGCAATTTGTCAGACAATCGGAAACATAATAAAACAATTTTAAAAAGGAAAATAAACAATCAATCACATACCGTGATGTGCCATGGTATGACGAATAGCAGGCCCGGTGAACCCCACAGTCAGGAAGACATACTATTCTGTGGTGAAAACCAGCTCCTAATCCCCGGGACTTGGAGTGGTGAACCACGTATGGCCTCATCAGGATATGTGTGGTATTGAACCGGACGACAGCAGTTCTGCCTACCAGCAAAGACGGGGTTTAAACCTCGGACCATAGGGTCCAAAGCACGGCGGTGACCGAGGGAGGATAAAAGGGGATACATAAAGCCAGTGGAATAAAACGCAATCAAAAGCAAAACGCCTGATGTAGTGATTTGGGATGGAAAGTGATTTAAGACGTAAAACATAAAACCTAAACCTTATGACCTTCAGAAAAACGTTATTGACATAGTCAGAAAAGATGAGGTTACGCCTAAAAATAACACGACGGTGTCTTGCAGACGGTTGTTGATCCATCTGGGCGATTAGGTTAGATGAAGAGGGATTGGCTTTTAACAGTCCATCATATTTTCAACCTTTCGAAAGGCCGAATATTGCGTCATTTCATTTTGGGGGTTCATAGCGAGTTTTCTTTGTTTAGATTACTCCATTCTTTATGTTATGGCATTTTGTATAGTGGTCTGAGATGATGGGTTGGTGTATGGCAGCCTAAATGTTATATGGTCTACATAATTAAGAAGAAGAGAACAATAGCTCACAGGAAAAGGAGACAGGATAGTGCCTTACAGTAAGCCTTGTGAGAAGGGTAGAATTGAAGACGTACAACCTTCGTAGCATGTGAACTGCTGACGGTTGAAGAAACATTTGGTCATGGTTTCTTCCACAGTTTGATGAACGCCGCCTGAAGAAAGGGTATTTGGCAATATTTGTTTATCCATCGTGTTGAGGACAGCAGTATAGTCTAGGAAATATATGCGGATAGCCTCCATTTTCTTACCAAGGATGGATAAAACNGGGTCAGAGAAGCTAGGGCATCCAGTGTAACTCGAGTGTGAGTGTGTGCAAACTGGGGTGGGTCACCAACATTGAGCTGTGTGGATAGGGCTCGAATTAGGAGTCTCCTAAACACCGTCAAAACAACTGCGGTGCGGGTAATAAGACGACTTTTTGAGAACCCCTCCTATAATAATGTTGTGACTGCGGCGATTCCCCAGCAGTTGGGACTGTCTCGATGCGGAATGCAGTGGTTGAAAAGTTCACACAGCACAGGGAAAAGGAAGGCAAATAAAAACATCAGGGGAAACTATACCATTTTAAGTTGGACTTGAGAAACTATCATTTTAATTTGCGAAACCGTCTTTTTGGATTGAGAAATTACCACTTTGAACTGAGAAACTGTCACTTTGAATTGAGAAAGAAACGCTGTGGTTGAATCCGCTTTCGTTCAGCGCACCTCATTAGTCAATTGATCACACGTTTTTGTACCCCCGGATTGACCACCTATCTTTCCACGCTCTTTCTGCATTGAAATGAGGCAGACATAAGTCGTGCATCTTGTAGAGCTCTGTGACGGTCGTCGAATCCGTGGGTAGGTGAGGCCATGCGTGTTACAACCAAGCCGGACACCAATAGATAAACATGAAGGGTGACTCACTACGCCGTGCGCACCACAGATAAAGTTCAACCGTTCGCAGTCGCTCTAACATTGACGATAGCTCAATAACCAAAGCTGACCACAGTACCTACGACCAGGGGCGAGTTTTGTGCTTGCGGTGCTATCCGAGCGATTTACTTTGCATTACGAGAATCATGGGTCTATTTGAATAACAATATTTGTTAAGTGACAGAGGTTAGAGTTCTTGAGGTGAACTGGGGTGAATGGGCTGGCTGGCTGGGCTTGCTGTCATCAATGACCTAGCAACCAAAACCAGTTAAACACCTAAAGTGTAGCTCGCCCATTTCTGGCTCAGCCCACAGTGCTAAACGAACCAGAACGCAGTTGATCTGTTTGGTAAAAAGGGCTACTCGTTTTCAGAAAATGTATTGTTGCGTAAGAATCATCGATAAATGACATCAAGATACAGAGGACATTTTTTCACAAGGTTGCAGTTAGCAAGCAGACTGAGCTTAAAATTAATAACCACTGTGGGGACTCCAATAACAAACTCGTTAGTCTCCCGGTAGAAGTGTAACAAAAGTCGATGGAAACGAATACCAGTATTTTTATACTGGATTTGTTGATAAGGTCAGTTACCGTCAGTCAGGTAGACTATCTGATGAATGTCCGCATCACTTCAATACCAAAGGAAGCAAAGGGGAAGACGGCCTAATACTCCATCGTCCGTACTATTCAACACTTCTGAGCTAGATTTGCTGAATTGGGTGCAAAACTATTTCACTGACCGATGCCAGTTCACGTGTCCTAATGACATTAGTTCATTCACTGTAAAATTGTTTCCACACTTAAGAATGCCGATGGTGTAGTGGATGCCGATGCATATAAGGGTATCATTTTCATCAATTCCTTTCAATCAGTAATAAGTTCCATTCCTACATGGTCTGACAGCGGTCTGCCCAAGCATGGCCAAAAAGAAAGAACTATTCTCACAGCCTGTGATATTTAGCCCTGATGGATTACGAAAAAGTTCCTACCTCATTGTGCTTAGGTGGCACACTCCTTTCTAAGACAAGGTTGTTTGAGTTGTCATTAGGAGAGTTGATACAATTTTTTTCTGAGGCATCACAAAGATAATAACATAAACCTGGGTGACTTGTTAATTGGTTGCAGAAAACGGAAGGGTTGGAATCTGAAAACACAACAGCCTCCTGACGTTAACTGGGGCACGCTGTCTGACTTCAAAACTAGGCCTGGTAATCATGGTTTCTTTCGTTATTTTTTATGCCTCAGCCTCGTCACAACCTTAACAGATTGAGAGGCTCGAATTCTTCAAGCGTTTAGCGAAAACAGACTAAACGGGTTTAGTCAGACGAATAGAACATTGGCATCAGTCGTCAAGCCTATATTTTACAAAAAAACAGAACGATGAGTTTTTCTTGCGATCGGTTATTGGTCAGAGCAAAAGTAACGGAAAATCCGAGCTAAATGCAAACACGGACCATTCAGGCTGGCGGTGGGTCCACAGACCGTTGTGATTTCTGATCGTCATTTGTCATTTGTCCTGGTTTTCCCTACTGCAAGTGCAAATGAACTGCGCAAGTAAATTTTCTACTAGGCAGGGTGTTGTCAATCTGGCATAAATTACATCTATTGCAAACCTACAAAATCAGAAACAAGGAAAAACAGAAAAGCTGTTATCATAGAGTATTAAAGAATACGAACAAGTGTGGTCAAGTTGACAAATTTTGCCAGTGAAACTGATGAATTGCTATCGGTCTATGAACAACAGTTAAATCAACGAGGGAAGCGATGCGTCTGACCAACTTGTTTATGCCCGCATTCCATTCGCGAAAGCTTCTCTCGAATTTCCCGATTCTACGAACCATCTAATGTAGCTGTTTATCAGCATCAAAATTAATCAAGCATACGTTTATCAATAAAGACTAACAATTAAATCTACCGCTTTATAAACATTTTAGAATCTTCACAGAGAGAAGATTATCCATTCAAAGCTTAGCACTTAATTACAGCATTGATAGTACATTGTGCTACGATTTACTGCTGCCATACAATAAATTCACTATTTGTTAATCTGAACTTCTGAAATACTGTAATTCCGGTTTCCGTTGATGTTGTACATCATCCCATTGTTCGTCTTTTTATAATCAACCAAAAATTACCGAACGACTTCATATATAACGGTTCCACGGCAACTGTTTATTGCTCCCGTCACTCTTCTCTCCACTGTTCTCGCCCTGAACCCCCCTGCCTTCCATGACGAATCCAAGTCAAATCCAAATGGGAAATCTACGGATTGTTATAAATCAAAGCAGGGAGGCAAAACGATCCATGTGTTTTGTTGATGTTGTTGTTGTCTTTGTTGTTATCCTCTCAACCGGTCCCGACGTGCACGCCAGTTTATGCCGTTTGACACGGTTCCAGCCCCGCACGAGACAGTGCCTGCTGATTTACGAGTTTGCTGCAGATGTAAGAGTGCAATCCGGATACTGGTCAAAGACGGTTTAGGGAAAACAACAATTTGGTGTGTTTAAGATGCGCTAAACGTGAACAATGCTTGAAAAAGTTGTCAACTAAATATTTTTATCCGTTAAACCTACAGATTAGTAACTACGCATATTATTGAAATGCGAGCTCGCTCGGTGAACTGGGTCAAATGATGAATAGGGCTCTCTCATCTATAACAAACTCGATGAATATCCACAATGAATATCCTCAATAGATTTCAAGGAAAATCTGCATCTCGATTTTCAATGAAGAACCTCGTTCAGGATACTTTAAATCAATTTGATAACTGGACACTAAAATGTTTGCCTAATTCTTGTCGTAATGTATGAGATTCTTAGAAACATCAGTATGATATTGCACTGAAAAGAATTTTGTTCTTCAGACAGGGCTAACGCATCAATTGTACTCCTGTAATAATTAAATAAATAGTTGAAAGCATCCATCGATATCCATACAGATGGTTAGAAACGCTCTGTCAGTGATAAATGAATTTTCAGTTTAGCTCTGATCCCGTAAATGTTTCTGGTAGTCTAACTGATCTTCACAATTACAACTGTTTCACTTTCCGTTCGTTATATTTTAGCTACCTGGTCCAAGTAATTCCACTTCAAATTATTTCTTTAACCACCTTGTGACTGTTTAACTGAACTAGCTACACACCCAGTTTCCAACCCTATTTGCATAAGTTGCATGCCACTCACTGCTTACGCAAAGTATCATTGAATGTACTTTTGTCCGTAAACACTTCGTTCATATATCTGTTCGGTCACCATGTCACACTGATTATTTATCATACGGTTGACCTGTTAGTTATTTTCCCTGTTTTCATCTATGAAGGCAGCGCTCAACCGAGAACGAATCAGTCACAGTCTGTCTCTCTGTCACTCTTCCCACTGGGCTAGCGTTTCTTTCAGATCTATACCTTACATTGAAATGCACACCTGACAAGTTACATAGCATGCATAAGATGATGTAGGAAATACGTAAGCAATCGCAATTCATTCGAAGGAATTTACTCATTGG
>UZAN01040140.1:67032-79586 GCA_900618425.1 Echinostoma caproni | reverse complement strand
AACTGAAACGACGACGTCTTCTGCACGAAGTTGCTGTAGCTGAAGATGAACATCGAGATCTGAACTACGATCTTTTTCAAGTAGCCATTTTGACAGAACGTGAAACACGTCGGATCAAAACATGCTACGAGCGACTTGTCCCGACACTACGTCTTGCAATTCTGCATCATCCGATAGATGAGAAAAAAGAAGGACTGAAACACAAATTGCGGAACTATTGCGAAGAGTTTATCGAATTGGTCGATCATCGTATTGCACCACATTTCTGGGTCGCTGCCCCCATCAAAGGTCATTTTCTTCGATTGAAGGCAGACTATTTGCGCTATCTGTTTGAGATTCATCCGAAATGCGGTGCCTATCAGGTTCGTGCGCACAACGCATACACAGAGGCGAAAGCGTTTTTCACGCACAGTCACATGACCAAAACTGTGGAATGGTTTCGCCTGCGACTTAATTATGCCGCCTTACTCTATCTCGATGGATTTCCCACAGCGGCCATGTTTATTTGTCAACAATTATTGAAATCGAACAAGAATAAACTGATGGACCAGACAATGGAACAACGAATTCGTCGAAATGTGGAATTCTTTAAACGTGCTTGTTTGGGTTGACAGTTGTTTTTGTCGCATCCTACTAAGTTACTCGACCATATTTTATCCCCTCTTCTCCTATTTCATTTCCCTCAATTTCCATTTAGATTCCTTTACGTCCTTCGTGGTTATCACTTTATTTTCCACAGTTAAATCAGCATGGGTTAAAACCCATTTGAATGTTTCAGACAAAACAGATGTTTAGGTGCGCGGGCGCTTTTCATTGAATGAAATACCTCGTTCAGATTTCATTGCTAAAAAAATATCTGTTCACTTGAATTGACGAACCAATTTCGGTCTTATCAAAATTTTTGCACGCAAAAGATGGAACATAAAGGAGAGAAAAATTCTAGCAAACTAAAACCCATTATTACAGAGACTGCCGTGGAATCATGCTCTTTTATCAAACCATGGTTTTGAAATATTCGCATTTAGTTGTGCTACCTAACAGGTGGTAAATCCGACAGAACTCAATGATGCAGTAACACTTACACACCACCTGGGTGAAAATTGATTCGATTTTCCAGAAAGTCGCGTAGAAAGATATCCTGGCATCATTTCAACTTTTCTGACTATCACTTCTAGCTGTCTCAGTACCACATCAAAATGTCTCGTTGACCTAATCAGTGTTGCCAGGCCTATGTACTGTTCGTGCCGATTGAACTGATATTCGGATAACTCGAATTGCAAAAGGTATCCTATCTGTCAAAACAAAATGAATGAATCAAAGGCGAAGCCCAAACCACTAACTAAATCTGGTCGTTCAAATCAATTTTCATGTAAGGATTGAAATGAAAAGGTTAACAGATGGAGCCAAATCAGTAGGAGCCAATTATTTCCGGACAGGAAAGAAGAGGTACAAAATTTGCTATTTAATGATCCCGAAAGTGAGGAAAAATAGAAGCATTTTAGCCTGATCAACGCATTGAAAATCAAACAAAAGTTGTGNCGATTGAAAATTTCCGGATTATGATTCTGGTAAATTAGCAGACGGTTGACACTTGTCTCAATGTACACACATCCCAATTCCCTGCCACAGAATGTCCAAACAAGTGACCAGTGAAAAAATTAATTGAAAATGTAAATAATCTGCGTAGAGTGTAATTTCAATCCGTTTTAGAAGACTCAAAGTGACAGATAAAAAATGATGGAAAATAATAGTTAGATTGCCGGTATTTTTGACAGGTGGATCCATGAAACCTACTTTGTAGATTAGTCACACAGTGCGTAGAGTGCAGCTGTAGAAGCAACGATGAGCAATACACTGAAAACCAAGCAATCACGGGACGTAATAAAGTCGACCATGCTTCACATTCTTCAACGGAACATGAACAGGCAATCGCATTCGACCAAATTAAATAGGCCAATTTAAGAGGACAATGAAAAATAGATAAAGGCTCGTACCGAAATAATGTAACCTGTTCCATAACAACATTACCAAGTTACCATTATAAACCGTCAGAATGTTAGACAAAAGATTCATAAGGTACTTAATAGGGATAATTAAGGAGATTGCTGATATGCTCAACCAACATTTTTTAACTAGTGATCATGACATTCAATAGGCAACATTTGTCACAAATCAGGCTAGAAAATAATCAGAAAACCTGGGTTCTTCACGTTTTTCAGTTTACACAACCATAAACCCGGCACTTTGGTGGGTCAGCTTCTGTTGCTGTCTTTTGTATAAAAATAAGTCAACCGATGAGGAAAGAATAAAGGGAGGACCAAATGTAAGTCAGATCTGATTTTGAAGTCAACGATTGTGCCCTACTGTTTATGACACTCAGCTATATCGCTCAGTGTCTTGAAGCGCGTAGACTACGGATGGTCGTGACGAACTTCAGAACGGACCCTGGACTCGCGAACAACCAAGTTACCACTGGTTAAACCAGAAGCCTTGTGGTTGTTTTAAATGTATTGTATTGTATTGAGGTACCGTGGCACATGGAAAGTACCGGTACCTGCTAACGAGAATTGGAGTTACAGCGCGAAGGCAATAAAAACCAACGAGCGCCATATCGTGCAAACGGTTCGAAAGCAAAAGTGAAAGTCCTCCTGCGGAAGAATGCAGCTGTTAGCGATCGTGTAAAACAAACGTCACAGCGTTGGTACTGAAGTAAAAATGTGAACATACACTTAGATTATGGAGGAAAAATGGTGTCCGGCAAAGGTCTGTTATTGACTAGATTTCACCGTACAGTCGGGCACACTACAGCAGCCCCCGCTAGGAAGTGTGAAAAAACTTTCGCCTCTGGCAAGACAAAGGTGGTGCTGTGCTGAGGTGTATCATGTTCAAAAAAGTTCGCAGTAGATACATACTGTCCGCGGTCGGGGACAGTATTATGGGCGGTGGAACGGTGGGGCAAAGGAACTCGATGTCGAGTCAGATGCATTACAATGATTGGGATCAAAAACAGAATAGCAGCGAGGATTACGGAACCGGATTGCGGTCTGGGTTAATCAGTTGGAGTGCTACCTACGAGCCAAGGTGCATTTTGTTTTGACCGAGGTAGCCGGAATCGCACGTGGTTGAAAGGACAAGCCGTCGGATTCGTGGATAACCCATTGACTATGCGGTGGAATATGTGGAACCAGAATTCGTGCAGAATTTGTTGGGCCAATCATGCGATAGCCAGAACACGTATGTGGTTCATGAAATATGAAAATGAAAAGAAAGAAACACGTGGTGTAGCAACCGCAAATAGGCAACTGCGCACACTTTCAATACCAAAGAACAATATAAATGCTAAATAAAATCGAGTAGAACTTGTGTTATTGGTGAACGCAGTGGTATTGCTCCGCAATAATGTTTTAGGATCAAGTTTCACGTACGTTCGAAAATATGCCGGCAAAACGATCCTTCGACCAGAACGTGAGTCGGAAGTCTCGTTTGATGGCCGAGATAAAACTGCACCGGGCTGGCTTGGACATGAAACAGGGGTCACGTCCGTTGCGCGAGGCTGCCGGTCTGAATGTGAAGCGATTGCCTTATCCAAAACCATGGTAGGGAGTGGTGGTTTCCGACCTGAATGTGACGATGAGTCCTCATTCAGAGTCGTGGCAAGCTGTTGAGACTTCCAGCTAAGACGTGAACCAGATGCATCGTCTAAAGCTAGTGCAGCGGAAAAATAACGAGAGCTTGAATGTGAGACTGATATCTCGTTCAGAGGCTAAGAGGGATTAGCAGAAAGTCTGGTGTTAGCGTGCATAACGTTTTCATCAACGTATGCGGCTTTAAGACAATCTATGCTAATCGTATCGACGCGGCCATGTCGATCAACCCTGAAGGTCTTATCGTGACGTGAAATGACACGAAAGGGTCCTTCGTAAGGCCGATGCGTTTTTGAATCCTGTGTTGTATGGTAGCCCTTTGATTGATTACATTTTAAAAGGGCAATTTTAAGACCGAGTTTATGATGACATGATTTTAGTTCATTTATTTTCTACACTGATTTCAAGTTATGTGTGTGCAGTCCCGATGGGAATTCAATAGGACTCGGCTCAGTTGTCCTTAAAGAGCAATCCCAAATGGGCTAGAAAAGAGACTCAGCTGGGATGACCGGCCATCTGAATGTATGAGCATAGTGAGTAACTTGAAGCAAACATGGAATAATGTCTGAATATAGTTGATGGGTGATGACTTTCCTGGCTTGGTTTGCCACTGAAAAATGGTGACAAACGCAGTTCCCCTTGGTTCGGTCAAATGGGGCAGCTCAATTTTAGCATCAATATATTTGGACAGGTAAAAGCTGAGAACGTTTTGACAAATTATTGAAAATTGGTTCTCGTAGCTCGGGTGAACTAAATTCCATTTCGCCTATTCGCCGAGCTTGGCAATTTGTTTGCAAACGTTTCATCGCCAGCTGAGTTGACATCATTGGTGTTTCTGATGATGTCACCTCGGCTGGTAATGAAACGTTTGCAAACAAATTGCCAAGCTCGGCGAACAGGCGAAAGGGAACTAAGAACTTGTAGTGATTGTAAATTAGTATTCAATTTCAAAATGAGTAAGCAGACGTGCATCGCTGTTGAACCAGATGATAAGTTGCCTCACTTTAATGGTTTGTCACATGCTGACCTAAAAGCTGTGTACTTGTACAAATATCACGTGAGTATGTTTCGAGTGACACCCGCATCGGCTTCTATACTTGCATTTCTCCACTCTTTGGTCTATTTGGTTCCCGTTCGTTCTTACTGTTTGTTGTAAATTTCATGGTAAACTTTTATCAGATGTGTTGAATTTTATCGCGATGATGTTGTTGTACCTGCTTCTGGTAAAGCTGGACAAAATGCGAGACTAGGGGCACTAGTAAAACGAATGTTTCCATGAATTCAATGCATCCAGCAATTAAACTGTGTGCTTCGTTCCTCTTTATGGTAAAATTTAGGTGAATGAGAGCATTTTTCATGCCAAATCAATTCAATTCATGGATTCGATTCGGTGCTTTGTTTAAATGGGTTACATACCTGATGGCTGGTGTTTCCAAAATACTCTGTTGCAAAGAAGAGTACTCCCCCAAACCCGCTTGAGGCATAAAGTGTTTCTTGGGTCGAGATTTAATAGTATTTCTGACCAAAAATGTTCTATTTGTTATCGTTCTTAGTCCTGACATGAATCCACTGCCGCTACAATACAAAGTTGATGTGTAACAACATTTCACATATCGGGGCTGAGCAAAATTTTCCGGATGCACAAAAGTTTTAATTGTTATATAAAAATGAGCAATACATTATCTCAAAGTAGTATCCACCAACATTTATGACGAAACAGCTCGACCATACTAAAGTGGGTAACCCATTGATCAGTTCAGTGAAGTTCTCCACTGCAGCTGTTGGTGACTCGTATGGGATTTACTGCGCCGAGAAATCCGCAGTGCAATATCGTGGTGAAGAATTTTTGCCCTAATATTGAAAAATAGCATTTACTTAATGAGTTCCACAATTGTCAATGAACGTGAAAGAGGGGAAGATGATTTCCTGCGGCAACGCTACATTACTTCAATTTGTACCGGTCGTATTAGTCCTGCAAACCTGTTTACCTCTCATATGCTTGGAACGTATTTAAAACATATTGCTTCGGCTGATTAGCATTTCCACGTGCAAATGATTCACAACCTGCCAATGGTATTGCATTAAGTCTATTATGTAAAAGCATCTTGTGAATTTTGGATTCAAATTATAATCTTGTGCATCGTGTACACGTGGATCAAATTATTCATCCATTTCCCGACACTGAGTTCGATGACAATAACTCACACTGCTTTGAACGAAATCCATCCCATCATTTACGCTATGGTTCATGTGATAATGGCTATGGTTCTTAGGAATAATGAATGCCTTTCGCGTCCATTTGTTATTGGTACTTGATCTTGTGTTGTACAACTACATGTCCTTGCCATACCAAGTTTGACATTCAATGCCAAACGTACAGAACTTACAGATTCACAATATGTTGCCGATAAACTAGTGTACAATTGCTACATATGTTAGCGAATTTTTGGTGGGCATCCTGACCCAATTTGACGATGAAGTTCCAGTTAGTCCTGTCCTATGTTTGTCATTCTACTCATGAGTAGTTTATTTATAAACACAAAAGATCCCGTTACGGTCTGCGCACCACGTAGCGACCAAAAAAGAAAAGACCGCACAAAGCACATTGGGAATCAACAACATCCGAAGCCATTGATTGGTACCTTATGCTCGTGTACTATTACAGTATTTAAGAATACAAAGGTATACAACACTACCAATGCGCGTATCTTCGTGACTTTCATGGTGATACATATACCAGTGTTTTTACCGAATCTCAACAGTATGAGTTCGTTCATCTTTGGCAGATTCGTATTCTCTTGATTGGACGAAATGAGCATCAGCAATGTGCTGTTTTATGCAGATGGATAAATACCATTACCTTGGAGCAAGAAAAGTGCATCCAACGCGTTCATTTCAAGCTTTGTATATGTATAAAAAAGATAGAATAAGAAGACAATAAGTGATAGCATTGATGATTCATGTCGGCAAACAACCGGTGATACTTTGATACGATAAAGATGGAAGAGATCACGTGAGAAACCGAATGACCAGCTAGAAATATGGAGCAAAGTGCAGTATTCAGGTCAGTATTCAAGTAAAGAGCAACTGGGAACCAAGTTGGTTACTCTCGAATAGAGATGATTAGTATTTATGCGAAAGAAAGTAACCTGTGATGGAGACTGGCTAATCAAATTTCATTGGCGTATAAGACAAAAGACTTATCTGATTCCTGTAATATTCTTGGTCATATGGTTGTCTTAAAATAAAGTATGCTTTAATCCTGACGGAGTTGTATGTGGAAGGAGGTTCTACAGAACGAAAGTAGTTTGCTGTAGGTTGCAAGTACTTATAAAGATGAAACGTTTGCGTGTATGCGTAGGGGGACGGGTGAAGGGCGGGGGGGAGTATTCACATCTCATGCAGAGAACTGCGTCTTTGGTTCAATTGGGACTTCTCCGTCTACACAGACATTTGCTCAATTGTCGAGGAATGGCGGTTGCAACGGGGACGAAATGACAATAATCCAGATGAGCCGCCCAGGTAGATTCTATTGTGCGTGTGTAAAGGTATGAGCGAATGAATGATCGGAGAGAAATTCAACCAAAAAGCTGCGCGAAACACTGATGACAGTAGGGCTTGCTAGTGTGCTCCTTGAATGTGCCACTTTGCAAAGGCTGAAGACAATAAGCACAGACGAAATGGAGCGGGTGATATCGTTTTCCCAGCGCGTTCACACATCTGCCAGTGATCGGTTTCGAACAAGTGCTGCATATCAGGCCACGACGTGTGTAGTAATGGGATTCACACAGTGGATAACCATCTACTTCGTGAAAATTGGAACCGCTGAGGGGTTTAGAACACTCCTTGATTGGAAAAAGGAAACAAAGTGAGAAATGATTTGGGGAAAAATTAGCTTATAGATATATATATATATATTGATGTAGTTTGTTAAAAGCAGATTAAAGTAATTGCTTTATTTTTAAAGTAAACGATTGTAGTTCAATGGTTAACATAGTATCGAGTGAGTATCTATCACCAGTTTATATCTGCTTCTATCATCTTCGTCAGAGAAAACAATGCTTTCAGTTTATGACTGTTATAAAGTTGCTTTCAGTTTTACTTATAAACAATCAATAAGTATTCCAGCAAATTTAGCGTTAGTCTTGTATGTTTCATAAAAGGAAGTAACGTAAAGAATAAAATAAGAGGACTAAATGTGAAACAAGAGAATATAGGATTTTACCTACTGAAGAACTTAAAAGAAGAAAAGCGACTGTTCACTAAGAATAAATATTGACAAACTTGCACGAGATGCGAACAAATTACCAGATCTCTGAAGTTCACATATTTGAAATAGCAGCAAAATCTTGGTTGTCAAAATAAACGAAGGAACGAACGGTATTTGTCTGACATTTAAACCAGTTGCAGTACTTTATTTGATGAATTTCCGGAATGAATACCACACTGTTCATCCGTAATGAAACCTGGTGAGTTAGGAAACTGGCAAGGATAAGATGTTTTGATAGATACCCCGATATAAGTGATTAAATACACCACTATGAATGATAGTTTGTCAAATTTTGTGTAAATGTTAGAAAACTAGAAAAATTGGTAACTCAGATACTCTTGAATAGTAAAACCGAATTTTTCGAAGGGAAAAGTGTCAGCCGAATGCTGATTGGGTCTCATTACTCTTTTGGTAATGGCACTCGTTTATAAACGTGTTTGGTGACCAACAGCCTTTCCGGGATTGTTTCCCTTGCTAGGGAACTTTCTAAAATTCGGGAAATACTTTGTTAAACGTTGTCAGTTACTGAAATTTGGGTTTTCACTGAAGGTTCTATCACAGACAAAGTGAAGAAAAGAGTATTGCTTCATTGCTGTACTTAACAAAGTGATAACTACAACCGTGTTAATTACTTAAAAACGAAAATTTCACCAGTATAAGAAAATAACCAAGATAGCAAACATGTACTTAAATCCCGGTAGTCACCATGGACCATGTTTGTAAGCTTCATATTATCAGTTAAAGTGACATGCAGTATGTCAAGTTTACTTTCGGTGAAACGTTTCAATCTAAATTAGCCAACTTGATGAACTGAGTCTATTCAGCCCGATCTACTTACTGAAACCTGCCAATGCATTTTGTTCCGGAGTAGTTATAAAAATGAATTTTACTATTCTTCCACGTGATTCACACAAAAGTTGCGTTCAGTGAGTTCCAGTCTCAACACTAACGCATCAGATTCATTTATGATAACTCTGCATAAATTTCTTGGGGACCAAAAAATAAATATGGTAGCTTTTGGTTTATAGCCTCCCTCCCATTGAGGAGTTCTGTAAAATGGGCAAATATTTGTTCCTCGACACGCTCTACAACATCTCAATAGGAGCAAATAAAGACAAGTAGGTAAAAACGAAACAACTGTTTTGCCATTCTTAACTTCGAACTGTTACGAATGACTGTTCAACTGGTCTCAGACTTGTGAGGGGAAAGTGTGCTTATTTCATTGCTTTCCATGTTCAACAATATTAGCATCATTTATGTTCTGAATTTCTTCGTGCAAGGAGCAAATGAAGCGTGAGCTGAAAAGCTAGAATGTTTCCAATGGAGTCACAACAGGGGATAGCGTTGAGATGTGCAACGTTGGATACCAGCAAAATGTGCTAAAGATCGGTTGGGCTATATCGTATATAAGTAAAATGAGAAACATTGCGATCGGCTACCCGGTGGTCGAGTGGGTAATATGCATGACTTCTATATATGAGGCTCTGAGTTCGATCCACACCCAGATGGGTTCACACGGCTGATGAGACCCAACCAAGTCCAAACAGCTATCCAAGGCTTCCAGCAATTCAACTTTTAGCTTCCTCCGCTCTTTACACGATGAACTTCTATATAACATCCTCCATCACTATCATCTAATGCCGATGTTACCAGGAAAACTGATTTATACATATTCCTTGTCAAAGAGTTATCAATGAATCGAAGCGAAAGACTTAAAAAATATGAAGAAAAATATAGAACGAAAGAAGGTTAGAAACATTTATTTGAATACAAAATACTTTGGAAGTTGCTTTCCACAGAACATATATATATATTCACTATCTGCCAAGAAGTGTTTGCCGTTCACGCTAAGTGAAACAAATTTTCAGTCTCACAAGTTGACATTTTCTCGGGGTAAACTTGCGCCCGGTTGTTGCAAAGCTCACAACAATTATACACTTTAATCTCCCATCGCATGTTATCGTAATACCTGGCTTTTATGATTTCGTGAGCTGAAAACATCAATTATGCTTTCAACAACTAGTCTCTAGGTATGTTTGAAGTTGCATACACACTGGCTAGTGCAACAGTTCTCCCCCACCCCGCCTTCACTTCTCCTCCAATGGATCTTCGTCCGTCTTGTTTTTTTTTAATTCAGGCAAAGATATTTGTCGGGCGAACAAAATAACATGTTTCCAGTCGCGGACAAATTAAATGCGATTTGACAAGCATTCTGGATTTGCTAATATGTTTCACGTCTATGCTCTGAGGTGGTATCTGTGCACTTTGGTGGAGCAGTTTAAACACCGCACACGATAGGACTCATTTTGGGACACAGATACACTTATGATCTTCTATTGGTATTAAGTAAACAGGTCAAAGTTATACGGACATGTCAACGATTGCGTGAAAACTACCATCGATATTGCAACCCGAAACCAATAACCAGTATCATGATACTGGTATTTTATTCCCATTTTTTACATGCTAACTGGTGGATACCACATGCCTCTGTAAGTTGGATGGGTAAATTCGAATGTGAAAAGATCATTGCTATCGGTATGGCCTCGTAACTCAGCTGGTAGAGCATGCGCGTATAAGGCGTAGGCGGCGTCCATGAATGGGTTCGAATACCACCGAGGCTACTGAACTTTCACAATCGACATAGAAACTTCAAATCTGCCAAACAACAATTTGAAGAATTTCAATTTTTGTTTCAAATGCAATAAGTAGTAGAGTAAATTTTCTGGAGGGGAATCCTACGCAATCAGGGACTACCCGAGAAATGCTGAATTGCCGAGACAAGACTTAATGCAGAATAGATGCGAACACGCACATGAGCGTTATGATATCGAAGTCAAAGTCAAATCATACCAGTGAACTACCGTACCCCGGAGGTAGTGCACAATGGTTTGTAATCGAAAATATAAGATACTGAATAATATGCGCGCTTTATAAATCAATGAAGTAAACTTAGAATACATATCGACAAAAAATAAATGCAAATTACGAATTCAAATTACTGTTCTTTTTGCCGAAGGTCACAACAGTGAGAAAAACCAAACAAAGAAAATAACAACAAGAAGCAGCACAAGATTACATGAAACGCTCATTGTAACCACCGAAATAGAATACAAAGAAGTAATTAATAGCAAAAGAAATAAGTACTTAGTAGTAAACATACGAGGAACGTTTTACGATAAAATTGTAGTTGAAGTTACACAACAAAATCTGAACAAAATGGTGATCAGCCGAGAGGTGAACCACAGGAGGGATTGACAAACAAGCGTACACGTTCGCCTTCCTCAGTAAACCGACTTTTCTTATGGATAGAAGACGAAAACATGGTGCGGCATAAATGTCCATGATTTTAGCTGAAAATCCTCATACGCAAACAGCCAATCGAAAACCTCGAACAGAACTGTATAAGCCCGGTCACACCGAAAATTGGCACTTCCGAGAAGTCGCACTGATGATGTACCTTGGTTGGCTAAGAAAAGTCTGCGAACAACAACTTCACCTCGAAGAACTCACCAACAGCAACCTCAGACTTTATCTTCCCATACGGGCTGTAATCGATCTAGTCACACAAAGATTTCTGAATGAATAGTTTTGAATTTATCTGCTGATCTGTAGCTCAACCCACAAAAAACCTAATCAAATATGATGATTTTAATCAAAGGAAAAAGCGGTATAGTTTCTCTACAGTTAAAGCTGCACAATTAACAGCTGATTGACTGTATCTGAAGTCAACAAATAAACAATTTGGAATACAAAATTTTGGGTAACCACAGTGTGATCTGGTTGACACAGTGGTAAAAAGTACATGAACACATTTTCCTTGTGACTGGACTGGCGTTTGCATTTCCTTCATTGAAACTCAAGTTTGATTCAAAATTGATTACTTTTGAGATTATTGTACATCGCGGTCTGGAAGATTTTCGTTCATTGTAAAATATAATGCAGAATTTAGTTTACTTCTGGAGCATGATGAACTTCCGCAAACACGATATATTATTTTAAATCACTCTATCACCATCAAAAGCAATTATTATTATTATGTGATTTATTTGGTTTGTTTTTATTTTATTTATTATTATTTGATATCTTCAGCGCTGACAGAATGCCCGTTTGTTTATCACCATCAACTTCACCATAGCTTTCACAGTTCATTCTGGGTTTAAACAACCCGAATTTGGGCTATATTGCTATGTTTTTAATGATTTTTTATCTTTCATGGTTGTTTGAGAAAGTATCACTCCAAAAGATCGGTACTATTGCAGCATGTGGTCGAAGGAATTGCCATGTGTTTCTCTCAGTCCATGTCCACCAGTATGCAACACAGTGTTGCGCTTGACAACTGCCATGGTCTTTGCATGCATTCAGTTACGTGCTATGTGACCTAACAGTACAAAAACACCTGTCGGAATTCATCGGTCCTTAGTGTTGATTAGGCAACCTTTATGTGAAGCCTTGTTCACCAAACGACATACAGACAAATGGATGCACTTAAACACATATAACGCCGTGTTGTAAATCAATTCCATGATCGGAGAAGATATTGACCTTGAAGAAAGATTCTGCTTTTTGATTTCCCCAACCGAACAAGAGGAAAAAGACTGGTGAAGCAAACCTGTGTTGTTTTACTGGATCCCTTGATT
>UZAN01040140.1:54645-66605 GCA_900618425.1 Echinostoma caproni | reverse complement strand
CAGATAAAGAAAGCACTGCAGAATGTTAGTGAAGTAATTTATTTTTCAAAAATAATGGAAACCGTTATTTTATCATTGAATAGATAATGCGATCATTACGTCCATCATACCCGTTCACCTACAAAATGGTGAAAAGTGCTTGAATTTGTGTGTCTCCTCGCAGAGTTGTTACGAACCGCCGAAAATTAGTCTGTAGGTGGATTTTACTAAATCTGGAGATGGTGAAAGAGATTAGACTTGTACAAAATCTCACCTAATGATACACATGTCACTCTGGTGCACTCGGTCCGCACAACGACGAAATGAAGGACGCAATACAAACTACGTGCAGCAGGGGACTTCTAGCTCAACAACTCCTCCCCCCCCCCCAAANAAACAACCCCGGTCCCATCGTGGTGAAACCTATTCGGACCAGGTAGTCCACTGGAGTTACTCGGCGGAAGCTGTATGTCCACAGCAGGCATGGGCATATCTCCCTAATAGTATTCGTGGACCAGCTGGATTTATAGAAGTCTAGGATGACAAAAATAACCGACTGTTCTGTTTTCCTTTGTTCAACGGATATGCGCGTACTATCAGTCGTACGCTAAGCGAGGAAATCAGTCCTACGCATGTTTCTGTCAGTTGTTCGAGTGGATCAACGATATTCTAGAGAACTAGGAAGGATTGAATTGTAGGTAATTGGGAAAGTAAACACAGTTTGTTATTCACATAAACTTCAGACAGGTTTTATGAAGCAATGTATTGGTTGATTTATTGTTTTCATTAAACTAGAATATTGAAGGATGCACCAACAATTGTGCTGTTCAGGACATTTTTTTGAACAACATAAACCTTCAGAATTTACGTTTAACGGTCTGAATAACATCCGTAGGAGCTAACCTTTCAATTTTTGATCAATTTAGGTAGTGAATACTAAAGCCGTTTCGCAGTTTGAACATTCATTTGTAACTCTAATGGGGTATTCATCGTATCTACTGTTTTCTCAGCTGATGTGATTTGTGGACGTTATTATTCCTTTTAGCCCATCGAAGAACCAAATTAAAAATAAAATTACACCCACCCCTTTTTTCTGTTGGAGTCATATTACGTAAACATTTATCTTTTAATTACGCAACCTGTTTGAAAGTCATTTCGGCGCAGAATAACCACTCTCGATCAAACTGTAATATCAAAACCATAAAGTAGTAACGGTATATTGTCTCCTCGATTTGAACCGAAATCAAGCGATCCCGATGAAAAGTTTCATTGAAACCTTATACGCCACGGTAGGCACGTGAACCCGACTGAATATAAAACACTTACTTGTTAGTGAGATACTACCTTAGTTTTAAAATGAATGCGGATAACTAGAAACATATCACAGTTTTCGAACACAGCTGAAAAAAGGCAAGTCATAAGGTTTTGCCATGGTGCTGAGTACGAATTGGGCTCAACGATTCCACGCGTACACACGAATTTCAAACGGGGATTGATCAATTGCACAAATGTGCTCTTGTGAACTACGAACTTTGGAACCTGGATGATGAATGAAATTTGTTCTTTTTGAATAGGTTTGTGGATTGGCGTTTATGCTAGCAGAGTGTATCACAAATGATATTACTCAGCATGCATATTTCATACACCAAGATATATATATATATCAGTTAATGAAATCTTTCAAAATGATTCTTTAAAATCCCTAAAATAAACATGCAATAGGAGTAATTTGAACAAAAAACCGAAACAAAACGTGAACTGAAGTGGAAAAGCCTCTCACTCGATGACGATACTCACTTGACATGCAAAACAGCTCCGATGCCAAGGTGCATTCAGCGCGGTGATATAGGAGTCCGTGATTGGTTGATTGCAACCATGACATCGGGTTCCAAATCGATCCAAATAGCAGGTTCTGAAATTAGCAGAGCAAGTGCGCAGTTTCGTGGTGGTGGTGTAAAAAGAAAAAAATAGAACAAGCAAAGATCTATAAGGTCGAACGGAATGAGCGCGTAAGAAAGTAGGAAAATTCATGTCGTTTCAGATAGGAAAAACGAATCTGGTACACCATATGTGGTACGCGCATGCAATCCATACCAGTTCAGCCTGCGAATGGGTGTGCACATTGCATGTTCGATGGAACTTCGATATTTTTGGAACAGTCAGATCTGCTTTGCAACTGCAATTTGGAGTCAGTTTCTCTTTAACAACGAAAACAGTGCGAATGGGGTATTTTCATGTTGCATTTAGAAATTAACCACCAGTGTGCAGCTTTTCTCTGCAAGTGTATTTTCAATGGTATCCACATAAGGGAAGCACCGAAGTTGGTGAGAGCTATTGAAACAGACAATATCGGTCCAACCAGTCAGGATTTAAATCTCATCTGAACCAGTTTCGGGGTATGACATTAGATTTGTCTGCAGTGCTACGTGCAACATGGATCCGAGAAGGGGTGTTCGATCACGACTTGTGTTGAATGCAAGCTTTTTGTCCGTTGCAGATATGTTCGTTTCTTGGAAGCTGCATTGTTGATGGAGCCAACTATGCATTATATTCCACGTAACATACATTTATCTCCAGTATGTTTAATGCAACAAGGGCGTTGCCTCGATCGGGAAAATACGAATGTTATAGCACATGCATACCATTTGAATTTTAGCATGTCTGAAGAACCTTTTATGATCTTTCTCAGGAAATCAAGATTAAACGAGGGGTTTGACTGTCAAACATCATTTGGGATCACATTTTTCCCATTGTTACCTAGATAGAAATGCTGACATCAGTACCATTGCGACTACGTTCGAACTAGTTGTGCTGGATGAGTTATGATTTACGAGGGTTCTTAATATGGTGCCGAATTGCCGAAATCTCGGCAAATCGTAACCACTACTATCTAACTTGATAATCATAAAAAAGGTTAGTTATGGGTTTAAATCGAAATTTTCAGTTTGATAGATGGCCAGAACTGAAGGGTGTATGTATGTCCCGGGATCCGAATGGGCAGATGATTCTCAGTCATTTTGATGCAGCAGATACCACAAGTACATTATAAAACGTAAATGCACGCAGAGGAGACTCGAGTGCTTGACTTGTCGAGGCATGATTCACAGGTCACCGTTCTTCCAATAAAGCCATTTAGTTTCGTCCTTGAAAAAGCTTTCTTCAAAAACACATTATCTTATTTTCGCAAGTTGGTCACTTTTAAGAGGTAATATGACGTTTACGATGCACTCTGATATTTGCATCAAGTAAACTTAACAACAATATACCAGAAACCAAGAAGAATAACTATTATGCCACCTAAATGTGGTGTTTTTATTTCTGAACCGAACAGTTTCAATGAGTTATTTCTACCTGCAATAATTTGAGAATATAACACATAAGGTCTTGTACAAGTTCCTCCTACAATCGGTGTGTTTCCGCATTCATGGTATTAGTGACCAGTCTCGATTTGGGATACACGGAACAGCAAGCTGTTAGACCTGTGCTAAACAAGCTGCTACTTTCCTTGTGTACTCTTGGAACGCAGAAGAATTATACCTACTTCTCCAGGCCCTACGTAGACGTAATCTATCATTATGCTGATTGTGGGCGTCCGAACGACGGGTAGTGTTAGCCTGGTGATTAGAACAGTACACAATCAAATGGTCCTGTTCCCTCTCCCCTCTCCACACAGTATTCAGTGGGCTTTTAAGATACTTTCTTTATGCACAGCTGGGGTGCCGTTGGTATTTAAACTACGGAAAATCCGCTGTACTGAATAATGCCACTACTTACATACCGGGAGGTTTTAAGTTTGTCCAATTGCCAGTTCGACACCACTCTGGAAGAGACCGCAACAACACGTCTACCGGATCAGCACTTTGAAAGCAGCAACTGAACAATACGAGCTTTCCAAATGATGTGATCGGACGGTTGTCGAACGAACTTTGGTAAACTGAGCAGCGAAAGCGCTGGGTAAAACTAAATACGATTGTCATTGTACGGTTAAAGTGCAGATTTTAAAGAAGGTTTTTCATTTGTTTACCACTGACTGAAACTCTCCGCACAAAAAGATTATTTATAGCGGTGAAATGGCCCGACATAGAGGATATTGATTTACTAATCTCAGGTAATGTTTCAACAGTCCCACGGAGCACATAATGAGAACACAAATGAGCAAACAAGCTTGGTTTCAGTGTAACAGGTAACAAGCAGTAACTTTCAGTAAGTTTTGGGATTAGGAGTGATTTCCACCAGAATCCTGATCCGTACATTCCATGTTTTTCCCCCTGAAAATGAAACAACTCTTGGAAAATTAATAGAAAACCTTGCCTCTTCTCCTTGCAGATTTTGCTGCGCCCGTAATCTTAATCAGTCATTCTTCGCAATTCGTGACAAGGTTCGTGAAATGGATAAGTTCTAACAAATGTGTATAAAGTGATTGCTTTACGTCAAATACTGTCAAACTTGTCCGAGATGTAGGCATTTTAGCTCTGTTTTGGTGGGTTTTATTCTCAATTGAGGTTGAGGTTTCAAATCATACCACCGATATTCAACTTTACCACTTCTTATGATAGCCCTTTGATGAGTTGTCGCTTGCCAGAACGTAACCTGCATTTGCTTTTCCAACGGAAGTAAAACGCTCATAATTTCCTTATGGAAGAATTGTTACCCATTATCATATTCTCGCAAGTTGGAATATTCAATCCGGTGTGAAGAAAAATTCGTGCATCAAAGACTTTGCCTGTATATATTTATATAAATCTAGAAAACACACGTTTGCTTAATGCGCCATATTGCCTGATCGGTTATCCAAGTTTACAAGTTCACCTTCCGAGTCTTCTTTACTTTTTTGCTTCAGTTAAGTCGGCCAAATGCGTTAGGTGTGCTGGCCGAAATATACGCAGTAATTAGGTGCATACGGAAAACAAACATCTGTGATTAAACAGTCTCTCTAGTTTGAGCCATTTCTTGGCTATCCACGAAAACATGATTTTACAAAACGCAAAGAATACGAGCCAAATACCCGGTTGAATCCAAGTGGGAGAGGAATAACGTAGACCTAGCTTAGGAATAAATGTATATATAAAAATTGGTGTTGTTCACAGGATGGAAGTAAAAAGCAATCAAAGCGTAACATCTGGGGTGCCAGTAATCAATTCGGAAAAACCGGAGTGTGCAAGATGTTTCTTTCCTATGAGTTACGCATCTGATAACAATTTGTTTTAATAAAAGCTCCTCTAAACAGAGTCTGTGCCTTCCGTATTCCCGAGTAATCAAGAAAATGCAAATGCTTTGTCAATCTGTATAAATGAAATCGAAAAACGTAGACGTGCATCAAACAGACTAACATTTATCCTCTTCTTCTCTTTCAGTGGCTACCTTAGAAACAAAAATCAAAACCCCTGGAACATTGAGTTTTTCAAAGGTGGAGACAAAAATTCTGGATTGAACAAAGGGTAGTTTTGCAAAATAATTGAAATTGTCTGGAAGAGTAACTCTGTTCGTTATATCTGTTCAGTTGACTCCCGGTTCTTGACGTAAAAAAGTAGTTACTTTTCACAAATACACCTTTTACTTTCTTAGGTGGATACGTTTGATAGTCCATTAGATTTCTACGGATCCATGACTTACGGGCAGTAAACTTTGTCCTCGTGTTCATGAACGGTGACGCTGTCATTGAATGCCCGTTGACAACCGTAACAGAAAAAGTGTTCCGGATGCCAAGCTCGCGATAAGGCAACGATGCATTTCTGAAACGAAATGCAACAAGCAGATTAAAGCATATAGCGAACGATTTGTGAAATTGCAAAGTGTGTTGTGCGCGAAATCACGTTTTAGTGGTCCGTGGCCATATGTGAGGCAATCTGGAGCAACAGAGGTAAATCAAACTATTTGTGTATACTCAGTAAGCCATGACTTGTGGATATGGATGAGTGACCTCCCGGTTTTCCCTATCGTCGTCCCCCCAGACGGCGACTGAACAGCTGCATCCCTTTTTTATTAAAGTGGTATGTACAGTTGTATATTTTATGATACAAAATTTAATAAGACCTTGGTCTTATGTAATCTCTAGGAGAATATTCACGAGCTAAAGGACTGACGTGATGTGGTACAATTTTCCATTTTTAATATATATGATATATCTCAACCGCTTTCATATATTAGGAATGAGTAAAATGTCTGTTCGGTTGATTGGTGGTCAATTGGGTAATATGCTTGCATTCTACCTGTGAGATCCCGGGTTTGATCCCCCGAACTGGTCGATTGATTTGCAAAGCTGATGTGATTCAACCAAATCGAAACAAATACCCAGTGCTTTCTAGATTTTTAACTCACGCTTCACTTATATGACGAATTCATTACATAGTCAAATCAAATCATATATCCTCGATCATATGATTGGACACGGGTGTTAAGATTTCATTCTTGTAATTCTAATGTCTTAGTATTTAATTCAAATATATACACATATATTGATCAAGCCTTTGTCACGTACAGCAAAATACAGATGCTTGAACTAAGCATAAGTTTGAACTGTTATACCGTCTCCCAGAAGATTCCAGTCCATGTCATATTTGAATTTATTATCGTTCTTTTGGAACGTTTTCTCTATGCAGAAGATGGCGGTTAAACGATATTTGTAGGCTCCCTGTTTCATCACTCTTATTTACAATGGAATTATTAATCCAGTTTTTGTTTCTGGTTCATAGACCAAATAAACAAACCTTGATTAAGTTTATTGGTTTTAAATCAATTCTTTATGCGTTATGGAGTTATAATGAGTATTAAGGAAGGAAACATTGAGCGGTTAAAAGCCATGTGCGCAAAATAAATATACAGGGCAACATTGGTGGGGTTCCAGCTTATATTGTTAAAGTCGAAGAGGGTTGCTGTGGACGGCATACACTACTCCCAATGCCCCAACTAATTAATTCAAACTGCATCTTTTGCACCCATGAGAATGATAAATGAATGGTGTTCACGTTGACCGATAAACTTTGCATAAGTTTACGAAAACTTGTAAAGTGGCAAATAATTTACTAAGGTGTATACTGGTTGTACCTTTCAAATATGGTACATGATCCGATCATCGTAAACCATATGAGTACACAGGAGAAAATATTTCGAATTCCTCCTACACTGTTGTGTATTACTGATTGTGCGATTTCGCACGTATTCAGTCAGTTTAATTAGCACTCGGCGCCAAAGATTTAGTAATAATCAGAATAGTAAACTATACCATTATACTGTGTTTTATGCACTTCATAACCTGAGGGCTTTTTGATTTAATAAACAGGTTGTGATAAATGATAACTCACTGAGACAAGGTAAACATTTCATGATTCACGACATGGTCGGGAATTTCATACGTTTCACCGCTCTTTACACGTCAATTGATCAAAGTTCTCTTGTTCAGGTTACTTTACTTTCCCCCATTTCGTCAGTTGTTATTCCAGCTAACAATAATTCTTTACCAATACATACAGGCGCGTTTAAAGAAACTCATGCATTGGACATTGTGTCGTGCCCCTTTTCTAATATGCCACAAGTAACTGCTCACGTGCACATGTCCAGATCACCACCTGTTGAGAGACAATCACATAATATTCAACCACTTCAATAACGAACCTCTAATGTGACACGATATAGCTCGAACTACCTCACCGGAAATATCATGCAATCTGTTTCTAGGGAAACAGATTCCGGAGACGAATGAGAGCAAAAAGAAGAGAGATAGGCAGCTGACAAATGGATGCGTGTGCTCAGCATGTACTGCTCTGGAGCGCAATTTGGCCAGGGTCTCTTGCCTTGAGCTGTCATAATCATCCCTCTGCTACAGTGCAGTCGGATTATGTAAGCGATGATTTATTGCACAGTCAAGAAGTGAATGCGAGAAGTGATAGCATCTCAGATAAAACGGATTGACTGTCAACCTCTGAAGCACCGCGTGGATAAAATTGGCACATACACATCCAAGATGTTCGCGACCGACAGTTTTGACGAAAATCCAAACTATTCTCTTCATTTTGGCGATAGAATTTTTCACTTGAAATGGTATGCTTTGAGATTAATCTCAATGAGTCGGTTCACTTAAACAGAGTTTCAATCAATTCTTACCAAAAATAAGCTATATTTACTGGTTTTCGGATTTGTATTAGATGTTAAAATTCGAGAAATGTTTATTTCTCTCATTTGTCTGATTAAATACGTATTGTTCAAGCACAACAATACGCATTCCTTGTTTGATGTCTTTCCTTTTTCTGAGATAAAAATATATACTCAGGGATCGACAGGTTAGAAATGCATCAATCTGAAGTAATATATTTTCACAGGGAATGTTTCATATGGAACGAGAAGGACTTCATCGTTCCTGATCAAAGTGCATGTCTTCGTGTATTGCCAATGTGCTTCACCATTGAATGGTCTCTGAATCAGTGTTATGTTTTCTAATTGTCATCCGAAGCCATTGGAAGCGCCGAAATATGTTTGACTGTGAATACCAAATTAAATTTTGATAAAAGAAATCAGGTGTTCCTCATCATGCATGGTACGTTAGTTCTTATAACAGAACTAAGTCAGCTGCTCATCAAAATTTAGGTTTTCAAAGCGTTTTTCTAGTTTACTTAACGAAAAGGATGAATATAACATTTTGAAATATCTGCTGGTAAACTTATCGGTTCTGCCAAGGACAGAACAATCAGTTTGGTGATTATGAGCATCGATGCAGAAAATCAGGTTTTTAAGAACTGATAATCTTTTTGACCTGAAATCTGACCCGAGCTCACCTTGAATGCAGCCCGATAATTGAGTATCGCAGGCACAAAGTTAACAGCACTAATTAAGCAAAGAACGAATGGTCAACCGTATATTATACACGTCTGGCTGATACAGAATATTGAAAGTGATTGTACAAGTCCAGTATCGAGGTGCGTTTTGGGGGACACAACCGAGTTGTAAAAATTGCCTCGCTTAATGCTATAATGGAATGTAACAACACTCCCCAAATAGGTATATGTGCTTTGGTAAACGACGTTTAAAATCCTTTTAATGAGTTAAGCTCCTTAGACAAAATACGCAACATACCGAAGATTCTGATGAACAATTTCTGTGGTTAAGTATACTGTAAGTGATATACAATCTTTCACCTGGTACAACTAAAATGGATAGTGACAGTTTGCGATGAACTGCGGTGCAGGGAAGCTCCAACAAATATTTTCAAGTTTAACTCTAATTTCAGTATAGAAAGGCATGATTCTGGTTGAAGCGGAACAAGAATTTAACTTAGCTGGCACCAGTTATCTAGGTCCGTGAAGTGTTTCTGGGGGATAAAAACGAATTCGATAACAGTTATTGCCATCATTAATGATTACCGCACGTGCATCGTACTGTGCATCATACTGTGTACGTGTTTCACTTCTGGGGAGTTCCCGCGTATGAAATGCATTGTTTTACCCATGTAGCTTTACGTATGAATATCGAAACATTTATTCGGTAGCTATTGTTCTTTTGGAGCTAAACAGTCAACGATGGGCACTTTTGCAATCTGGTGGTTGGGAGCAGAAACCCTAACCCCCAAGCCACACGACAGACAGCCAACAATTTTATTACATATTTGTGTAAATTAAATATGTACTCGTAAATCCCACGCAAGTTCACAGACAGACCCACGAGTAATTCTATTAGGATAAAATGAAATATGAAACAACGAGGAACCCACGCACAGACACAAAAACACAACACAGACCCGTGCATATGGGCATTAGAATGAGATTACCAGGACCATGTTTAGTGTACATCTTCTCCGATCCTGCTGAAACTGAAGCACTTGGCATGCTCACCTCAAGGATCGCTTCACCACAATAGGCGCATTTGGGGGAGAATAGACGTGCGTGACAATCCAAACAGTACGGATTATTGTCACGCTCGTAGAAATCTACCCGGACTAATCCGGTTCCACAATTGGCACAAGTGAAGTGATCCGGATGCCATTCTTTGTCCATGGCGGAAATCAGCTGGGATTGGAACAAATCCAGCGCGGCGATTCCGAAGCAAAGGGGGGGGAGAACAATGAAAACATTAGAAAAATAGCATAAGTGAAGAAAGCGGGTGGAAGTGACACTGCAAAAGAATCTAATATGGAGGTTCTCAGAAAAATAAGAGCACATTGTCATCGTCTGCGAATACAGTCAAAGAAGAAACAAAATCAGCGAAACGCAATTTTCGAGTACATATATCGCCTATGATCTATTCGGATAACACAGGTGGATATATACTATAGTGAATATAAATTTCAGGTACTTCAATCAGTTGTCAGTGCGAAGTAAATACAAATTTCGAAAGTATCATTAATAATAACATTTATGAGTTGTCCCGGTAGGTCGGCTGAAGTGTCTTAGTGGTTAAATGATCATCAAAGTCAGTTTAAGTTGCTAGAATGGATAAATCTAATTACAAAACGAATCAGAGGTTTGGTACAATGTGCTCGAAAAATCCAGCATAATAACTCTAACTTCATTCAATATCGATGGAAACAATAAAAAATCATAATTTATTTATAAAAACAAGTTGTATTCAATGTTGCATTATAGTATGCGTTTTCTGCCAACGCACTGACAAATGATTTCTCACTCTGTTGAAAACAACTTATTGCTTGAAATTTTGACTAATGAATCGCCTCGCATTCAACTCACAGAGTAGTCTTGTAGGATGAATGTTATGCAAGAGAACTCGCCATTCTTAAGACTACATCGTTATGCCTAATATTCCGTTCCGAGAGTTAGTTGTGCATTCAAGAAGCACTACACTTTATGGGAGGCTTCTCATTGAAGATCGTGGATCGTACACTGCGTATCCTTTCTTTATTGTCAGCTACCCCCCTCCCTAAAAAAGGAGATATATTTGAAAGAGACGTCTGAGCAAACATGAATTGACAATTGTGGTCAAGTGGTTGACAAACTCATTACACAATCACCTCCAATACTATGGATTCGGGATTCAACGCCCAGAGGAGACCTTGGATATGCACTTCTGATGCTATCTAATAAGAGCCCCGAACCTCAAGTGAACTGCTTCCGAATGTTCAACTGACTGATAGAACTGAGGATTGTGTGTGACGATGGAATCGAAAGGGCAGACAGATAAACTCTCAGTGTCATTTCGCAGAAAATTCTCTTCAGTCGATCAAGAAGGTTGAACGCATCGTGAATTTTTTCACATATGTTTTCCTGTATACAAAAGATACGAAACTTGTGCCAATCTGAGATACACAACACCGTAGAGTCGTAATTTTAGGGCCGTCCAAAATACACTTTATCGAACTTGCGAAGATCCAAATTCGAACGTACATCCAGAATACCACCACCAGGTTTCTCAGTGTTTCATCACTCCAATTCGGCAGGCAACTTCTTAGGCGTTGATTGATTTGAGTAGTAAGAGGGTGAATCAGGAGAAAGTGGTTCATTATACACTAACTCGAACAAATGTACACCACTCACCATTTCGGAAAAACTGGATAAAACAGCTGTGCAATGCTTCAAAAGCTTTTGAGCATTATCCGTGACACATTCACGTAACACGCCTAATCAATTTGTGCTGGTCTGTTCTCCCACAACTTAGACGAAACGCATCCAATCACGCGATAAAACATTTGTTATACAACTACTAACATTGAACTTNTCAACTGTGTAATACACTGATTCACTCGCGGAACCAAAAAGACTAAAACTGAAACCGATTAGGTTCTATCTGGTGATGAGTAGAATTAAACAAAAAACGGTTTGGGATTCAGTGATCAAACATTTCTGTTTTCTCTCAAGGCGCAACAAAACCGTGGTTCACGGTTTTTACAAAGAACTGCACTTGTGCTGTGCTGCCAAAACGAACCGCCCACAGTCAATGTGTCTAGCTCATAAGTTTGGCCTGAATCTGTCAGATAACCATTTGTTTGGCATTATACACTTTCAAAACAATCTGCTGTTTTTTTGTTGGGGGGGGGGGGG
>UZAN01040140.1:35743-54089 GCA_900618425.1 Echinostoma caproni | reverse complement strand
GTAGTTTCTTGCGCAAACTGATGTTTTACTTCATTCAGTGCTGCCCCGAAAGAGATACCCAGAGGCCAGGGGGCCATTAATTACATATTAGCTGTGAGTCACACTCAATAGATACACTACAATACAACAATGTGGATGTACAATGAAATTACCACGAGTTTATTTATAATTGTAGTCGATCGACAGCTGCCAACCACTGACCAATTGAAAAGCATCGTGTATTGGTAGATACACGACGAGCACAGAGAATCAATATTATCAGAAAAATATGGAAAACGCATCGACAAGAACGAACAGGAATCAAACAGCGTCAAGTAGTGGGTCGGCTAGGATACTATTATTATTATTACCATTTTGGTTGGTTACTTACCTCAAGCTATAAATCACTAGATTCGGGTGGTTCGGTTAGAAACAGTGTGCAAATTGGTCTTCTCCAGTTTCCCATTAATGGTGTGTTTATTTGATCACTCACCACAAACCACTTTCAAGATCAGTGACATGATTTGTATGCGTTAACGCTTCGAAAAGCATAATCAGTGACTTCATAGCAAAGATAGGTCAAATTTATGATGATAGTGGTTTGATTTCAGGGTCAGACTGATATTTTGTCTTTATATCAGCTGTTTTCTGCGAACTCCTGATGGCATCAATGCACCCAATAGAACTATGGAACCCTTAAATAAAAATAAATACAACTAAATCCGTTGTTACCGAACCATCGATGAATGTAATAGCTGTCAGATAATCAAACAATGCCAAGTTTTTCCAGACAGCTTCTAATGTGGAATTGCACTGAATGTTGAAAGGAGGCAATAGAATATCCATTTTCATTCCAATAACGTTATTATTCTTATAGTGGTTCAGACACAATCAATTCCTAGACTAAATGGTACTAGGACAACTGTGTGATTGTTGGCAATTTAGTCAGACAAAATATGAACGAAAGCGAGGAAAGAGTGAGAGAAGTAGATAACGCCGAATGTGGGGCAACTGACAAGCGAACTGTCCTGATACCAAGTGGAGAGTAAAATGCAAAGTTCGTTTCGATCCGAATATCTGGGTGAAAATATAAAGAAGCACTAAAGGATTAACGTATATATGCACATTGCACGTGATCGCATTGTAGTTTAGATTGATTTTTCACCCCAGGTCTTTTTCGAAACGAGTTATATATATATATATATAATATGATATTTGCATTAGATGGGCTTACAATTAATCACTTAAAAAAAACTCAGCACTTCACTGTTCAAACGAGCAAGCCATTCAAAATCTTGTTCCGTGAAAAACGGAATGAAACCCAAAAAGAGTCAGAGGTGCGCTCACCTAGATAGGTGAGACCGACCTCCACCGATGCTATTCCACTAAAACTATTTGGTGCGTGAAATTGAAAGCAATAAATTTCGGAATTCCTAAGATCGTATCAGCTACGGAAAAGATGAATTTTTCGCAACAAACTGAAGTCAGTATTTTTTGACTTCCTAGTTTAAGTAAAACGTTACTACGTAACCAGGACACAATGCAGGATACGGCGGTGCCTAAGCGTTTGAGTAGACATTATCTACGGTAAACAACAGTTCGTTGTGAGAAACAATAGGATTTATCTATCAAACTCTGACTCCGCGTTTCTGGCTTGCCGGCTTTTCCGGATAATACAAGATCAGGTTCTACAACGTGCATTTCACATAGAAAAAACTGTGATCGTTTGGCAGTGCATGAGGGCAAGGTGGGTTGGAGGAAAGCGGTTCGTGAAGCCGCGGAATTATTTTAAGTATGTATTTCATTCATCACATAGTGATGTTCTCGAGTTTTCATTTGCCGTTCTCATACTGTTGGCTCTAAAACGGATAGCTGAGAGAAAAGTTCCACAATCAAGAGCGGAATCGCGTGGTTACGAACAGTCAAAATGGACTTATCAACCAACTTATCTTCTTTAAAAGCCACATCATATGATGTCAAATTTGACTGTTAACGCGGTCATTGAATACGGAACACAAAACACACCCGCACGCACCCACGCACACGAACGCATACTTGATGAAGATAAAGTTGATCATAGTTCCAAATCTTCATGAGAGTATCTACCAGTGCTCCCGATTTGATCTTATCAGTGCTCATTGCTTAGAAGAGAGTGTGTGTGCTTCTCTCCACTATAAATGTGCAATTGGAAGTCCATTTTGCAGACGGCGAGTGGGAGACGGCGAAAGTACCTAAGCGGAGGGTCTGTGTGACTAACGAGATTGTGCTTCATACTCGTCAGTGGAGCACAAGATCGAAGTGTATTTCACCTTGACCACAGACAACCAAATTTGTGCATCACCGAGTAATTATTCGAGCCTATCTGACTGTCTCCCATCAGGGCCATAGCATGTGCACGTCTAACCGACGGCCATTTGTTGATCTGAATTTAAATGACGCTTGACTCAATAGCCACCAAATATAATCAATCGAGTAGTAGAACTTTGCCCCGACGCGGTGCCGACAAACGGGTTTATAATTGTTGAAAAGCGCTAGACTGACCGAGTTTTGGATAATATCAGCTTCTTCAAATACCACTTTGGGGATTTGCGGTTAATTTTAAAAATAGACATGTTTTACTTGAGTTCATACATAGGCTGTTCTCGAACGTCGATCAGCGAAGCTTTCTAAACACCCTGAAAAGAATGGCACACAGAAAGTAACGGTTCAGGATACAATAAATTATCACTCCTTCCTAAAGTGGTTCAAGAAGAGTTGCTCTAGCGATGAAAAATACACTCAAAAAGCTGCACAGTTGCTTCGTTTACTCCAGAAGTCATCATCCACCGAAAGCATGGAGACTGAAGTCCCGAAGGGAAGAAATAATAATTCTGTAAGCTATGCATTCCGGATGTGGGGACTGGATCTAAGCAACCCGATTTACAAAGATACTAGTTTCTAAAGCACATCAGGTTCTTCAAGCTTATTGGATTTCTTCAAAGTGTGACCGTCAATGTAACGGATTTCATGGGTTCTTATCTCAGTTAATGTAGTGAGAGTTTAAATTAGACAGCATCAAGTTCTGTATCTGATTGCAACCCATTCTCATCGGACCGCCCGACTGATCAACTTCCTATGGAGTTTTCGTGTGTTCAATGAACTCGTGTTTCATTAATCCGTATTTACTTTTTGTGTCCTTTGCTTCGACAGAATTACAATCAGCCCGCTTTAGTTCAGTCACTTGTGTGCTCTGTGTGACCAAGCTGACGAGACCAGTGTGCTACTCTTTCGGACAAGACATTTCGAAATGTAACAGTCTTAACCTACACCTGCGTGATTGGAAAATTCGTTTTGGTGCTTCATTAGCACCGACGCCGAAGAAGACTGTGAATGTTTATATCTGCCTTTGAAGGACAACATGAAATTTCAGTAGGTTGTGAATACTTTGGCAGCTACACTTTAGGGCTTTGACGATATCCAATCGAAGTAACATCATACTCCAGACCATAGACATTAATCTTATAAAAAGACATTGAACATCAAAGAAACAAACTATCATCATAAGGAGATGAACAATATTATGATGTGGCTAAGTGGTTTCAAACGTAAAAATAACAAATTGATTTCATTTCACTCTCACCGGATGTCCCATGAGTTCGCATAATTTGGAATTCGATGGTATTACAGCAGCTGTGCATCAAACCACCGATGAGTCGAAAATATGTTAAGATAGTGGTACACGAAGGAAAACGAAAAATACTAACTATTCAACGGCCCTGATGGAACAGTTGTAGTACAGTTGTAGTAGTACAAGGTGTCGATCAATATGATGTGACCTGATTACAAAAAAATGTTATAAATTAGCATAGTTTGGCAATAAATGAGTCGTTTTATCATCTTAATTATTGAGGATCACTTGCGAAAAACGTGAATACCGAATATACAATGATCACATATCAGTAAGAAATATATTGTTCCAACCGTATAATCCCAGATTAAACATGTGGTTTCATTCACAATAAACTTTCGTGAACTGAAATCAAAGGATAATAANTCTACCTGGATGGAGTCTGACGATCATCCGTGACCTTGAACTTTACAGATAAGATATTATCAGTCGTGAGCAGAGGAGTTTAGCTCGGGTCAAGCGAAGTGGCACAGCTCCACATTTTCAACATTTTAATGAACATTCACTCTCCGCTATCTTCGAGACATGATACTGCCTTGTATGCCGGGGCGATTTCATGGTAAATGTGGTGTATGGGATAAGACTAAGCGAAGCTTAGCGAAAACGTTTGTCAGAATATTACACTCTTGACGGTTGTCATTTGGTTCGATAAAAAAACGGAGAAAGAGAACAGATATTTCTGCAGTGGCCTAGAGCATATTGGCTCAACGGTAGCTTTTTATTTATAACACACCTAAGTGTGATGAACAGCAGACGGGGAGAACCCCATAGTCACGAGGACCTGTTGTTCAGCGGCGGAAACCGACAACCTAAGCCACGGGACTTGGTGTGGCGAACCACATAAGGCCTCGATAGGTTAGGCGTGGTATTGCACCGGACGGCAGCGGAGCTGCGTACCACCAAAGTCGGGTGGCAGTGGCGGGGCTCGAACCTCGGATCATAGGGTCCCAAGCATGCTGGTGACAGCGGCTAAACCACTGCGCCACCACTGTAGCAATAAATGAAGCAAAGGTCAATCAGTGAATTGTGCTAAAAGGAATAACGATTTCAGCGTCTCATTAACCTTTAAATTGTTAGGGATGTTTCAAATGTGTTTTGGCCAACATCGTGCTTTTTCGTGAAGGATTTGAATCCACTACATGATTGTAACCGACCCTTTCGATTCCACGGAAATTAATAAATGTTTACATCTGACTTTATTGAACGAATTTTACCCATAATCGATTTGGCATGGGGGTGGCAAGATTTTTACCCAAATTTGGGAGACACAATCTTCAATATAATATGAAATTTAATAAGCCTTGTAAAAATTCAAACCGTATATATTGCTTCATTGCAACATCATTCAAATGTTCGTTAAGAAAACCCTTTATATCTCGGGTTGCGTTTACTCCACACATTTGATTTGTCTAATTGATTCGGTAGCATATGCAACCCAAGTCAAGAAGGTATTCCGCGGATAACTTTGTATTTGATGTTTTGTATATTAAACGTATCGATCTGATGCCACTGTTGACCCTGGGGCACTCGCAACAAACGCAGCCTTGTTTGCATCTCTATTTCTCCCTCCTCTGTTTAACGGTTTTGTTTATTTGACCATTATCCCATATGAAATGATGTCCCTCGTCTCTGTTTGTTACATGACCGGCCTAGTCGGCCTACCCTACCATTCTTGTAAACTATTACGATGCCTCAGCCCACGACCGTTTGTTGCACCAACAACACATTCCATATTTTTTTGTCAAACTCATTATTAAGCGATCGATTGACGAGGAGTCAGGTTTCCTGTATTTGTATGTTTGATACAATCCTATGTTGTGTCAGGGACGTTGATCTAATGTCCACTCCATTATTTTGTGAGCAGCACCTGTTCGCCTGAAAAGCTCACGTTTCGCTCACTGGGCGCCTTAACCTATTGGTCGAACCTTGTTGATTAGCTTGCAACCATATTCGACGTTGTTGTTCTGGCAACGGATGACTTCACTTTGAATTGAACCCCCATTTTATTTACCGAATCCACCGCATCTTAGCATTTAACTTCACTTTTATAGTGCACGTTTCTCACCTGAAACCTATCACAGTGACGAAAATGGCAATTAAAAGCCCATGCTTCTGTAGGGTTCACAGAATACTTGATTTCTTGTGGTTTTCGTCACACAGCAGACGTTCAATCAGTTCTCTTAAGTAAATCTGCGAAACACAAATGACTGCCCTAAGGGATGAAATATCAACTTTTCCGAAGCCATAAGAACCACGAACCTGGTTTTCCGTTCACAAAGGCTCTGTTCACAAAAAGAATACATTGGATTGACTAAATGTACAGGGCCCGGAGTCACTTGCGTCTTTGGTGAATGAGTGACTAACTTGGGTTATCAAAATAATTGTCTATTAGAGGTAGAGAAAATCAAGTGACCAGGTCTAACCCAAAACCAATTTCTAATGGATTCATGGAAATGTTATCCGGTTAACCTGTCGACTGATGAGAATAAAGTACCCGAAAATGTATACTCGCTCAATTTTAATGGAACTTTCATGAAGCGAAAGCATCTGAAACACCCGTAGTCAGGTAAATGCTCGGCAACAGATCATTTGGTGATATTAGAAGACGATAGATGAGCTGTCAAAATCATCGCTACGAGGCATAAAAAGGATAAATGAAGCGTTTCGTATTTATTTGAAACTAGGTTGAACCATTTCTTTGTGATCTTTCTTTGTGTAATCTGGAGCTACATCCTCATAAATAGATCTGTTGAACTTCCGGGGTCAATATACCTAGAAAGCTTGAACACGGAATATATTACTATAGGAAGGCTCCACTTTCATTAAATATTTCTTACAGATGTGATGTCTGATCAAACTTTCTTTGATGTTGATATATTTTTCTCTCACCTGGACGCCAACATCAAACACGCACACATAGACGGTTTCAGGATTTTGATCATACTCGCATTAGAGGAGAATCACAGGGCAGTTGTTTGCAGAAATAAAGTTCCACTTAAAAATTCAGTATCTAACATACCATTCCAACAATCGGCTTGTGACATGCGTGACAAAATCCTTTAGTCGACGTGATTGCCCCTTGTTGAGCCAGTTCACTGGACAAATTACTCAGCATATTGGACAGAACATGTGTCGGTTCTAACGGAGTATCGGTCTCTTTCGATGCTGTTTCAGATGTCGTTGTTGTACCGTTTCGACGCGCGTCTTGTCGATGCAAACGGGCGTTGATATTTGGCTGGGTTCGGCCAGGAGTGGAACTAGAATTATGGTTGCCATTGGTATCGTAATAAGCAGCCGGGACTTTGTCTTGTGTCGATGGAAAAGTGGTCGTTCCGTCCACAATATCCTCATCCGTGGGCTGAGCAAGCGCTGTGTGTTTCTGATTGGATCGAGCGTTCTCCATCTAAACACGAGGAAGTAAAAACAATGATTTATGGATATAAGTACAAGCTGAAATCAGGTGGATTCAATTATCAATCGTCACAATGTTGCAATTTGATGTTCCAAAGGAATGAAACTAATAGTACAAATGAATAAATTATAGAGGGACGACTTATGGAACAACTTATCTTTCGGAAAGGCATAATCCGGAGAGAAAATTCATCAGCTGAGTTTACGTCAAAGCAAACTTTGTACTACAGTTCAAAGGATTTAACTGCTGGCTCTAGCCTCTATATCTGTCTAGTCAAGGGGAAGAGGTTTACGGGATAGTTAAACCTTAGTAAACTATATCTGGCTACAAAATGAGTAGATGCACCATTGCCAATGTACATAAAATAAGTCGTATCAACCAAGGGCTCTTAGGGTTGACAAGATGGTTCCAAACGTTCTCAATCGGGGAAGCCTAATATCCCTGACACAAGCAGGTTTACCGTCAAAGTTTTCATTTCCACATTCAAGGTATCCCTTTGGTTGCTATAACTGTTCTTTTTCGCCTCTTCCATTATGTGATTTAGTTGACATTGTACGCAAAGTTGGCCTGTCCGCAGTCGTATTGGGACATGTTCCAGCCAACGCAAGTAGTTAGTGCATCAGGACGAGTCCGCCATTTCCCAAAAACCCTTGCGTGATCCCGGCATTGCTCGTTCGGTAGCCTCAGCAGACTCGTACAATGAAATATGGAACGCAGTGTTCAAACGTCGACAACTTGGCTTGCTGTGATAAATCCAAAAAACGCAGTGCAGGATTGAGACGAGTTATTTAAAAGGAACAGCTCTACATCTGGGCTGCATAGATTGAAGCATCTCATCTGATACAGAACAATCATAACTTTGAAAAAACGAAGGATAACCAATGATGTTGTCCGACGATAGATGTGCATTCTTTATAGTGGCAATTTTGAACACAATGGTTTGCCAAAACAGGTCTTATTCCTTTTGGCCGTTATGAAAAACCGCAAATCACGTTCTCTTGTGCGCTCCAAACATACTCCTCGCAACTTAGTGACAATTAATTCCTCTCATCATTCGGGTGTATTGAGTGAAGCAGAATCATTTATGAAACGCAAATGTTCGTCATTCATATTTTCAATAGTGTTTTAAATGCGAAAATATAAATATCAACAACAGTTTTACGTAGAAGAACATCTCAAAAATGTAGATGACTTTATTATCTATCTATAATAAACGACAAGTGTAATTAAATTTCTAGAGAACATGGCTATAGATGAATTATTCTCGATGCAGTTTGGTACAAATTTTGACTAATATTTTTGTCGCGATAGTCTAGTCCAAGCCATTATTCTAACGAAACAGTTTATTTTGGAACCGAGATGTCAGACAGACGGATTTGAGACTATCATTTTGAACCCAAACCCGGTTGTAACAAGGTAATTGAGTTCCGGGTGCACATTCTCACGTTTGGCTTTCGTCGGGGATTCTAACAGTTACTCGTGTGTTTGTGTCTTTTATTTGTGCCTACGTGACTGAAGTAACTTTCACATTACCAATTCAGAATGCACACTGATGGCCACCGGTTGGAGGAGTTCAATGTTAGACGGCAATGCAACCTGAAAGTTATCCGCAAGGATCAAACGGACTGCCGAAATGTAATGACCCTACCCATTCATCTTCATTTGACATGCAGTGCCGCATACAGTACAGTTATACCACAAGTTTTGTATCAATTTACTACGAAATCGTTTGACGCCAGTGAGCATGAACTTTATTCTCATCTATAGGATTTACAATCTGTCTCTCCTTTCACCGTTTACAATAAAATGAATCGTTTCTCACATATTCAACTAGCCTCATTTTGTGCAACATTGGAAACTGTACTCCGAAGCATATTTTACGAGTCAATAGGGGAACGATCAATTTTGATTTTTAGGGTTCACTTGTTTGGGACAGTGAAAAAATCGAAAAATGTGTAATAATTGACGCTATACCTACTACAAAAGTGCTTTATCCTTTTGGAGAGCTTCATGTGCAGTACATAATTGTTGCGATTCATAATACAAATAATTATACTGTAAGTTTTTCAGGTTCAGGATGGACGTACTTAACGAACTTGACTGAGGTGAAACTCAACACCTCCTCGAAACCACCTTGTTCTCCAGTCCCGAAACTGTTAGCTTCTTCTGAGAATGTGTTTATCTCACGGTACTCAAATTATGCATCTGTGCGCAACGTCATTTGGATCATATCTAGTGTTTATACACTGTTTCTACCCTCGCCCACAGACTTCATGCTCTCCTTAATATATACTCAACATCTAAGGCACTGACAGTCGAACGTGAACCAAAATTTATGCAGTGTTCTTTCAGAGATTCTTTCCAGAAACTACATTACTTAGAAAATTTAAATTTATTACGCTTTTCACCCACAGTTACTTGTGAGTGCCGTTAATCCTTTTTAATGATCACCATTCAGACTCCGTTTGTCGTTTGCTTCAGAGCCAGAATTTGAAATTTCAACACCAAAAAACAGTCAACCATGCATTTATTCAGACTTACAAACGAGGTAATACGTACGGTTCTGCTTAGTTGATAAATGTGAAGAAATTAAACTCTGGCGGCATTCTTCTTTCGCGCTATTGATTGTCTGAAACGATTGAAATGGTGTGCATGTTTCCTGCATTTGTAATACAATAGGTAATTTATCGTCCAACCTGAATTTTTCACGGTTAAAGTATGCATGTTCTTCTCCCGGAAACATGCACAAAGTTGCACAGCACGGTCATAAGTCGAAAGGGATTCACAGGTCCATAAAGCGAGAAATCGTCATTCGGAATCCGTCCATCCGATTTGTGAGTGAGAGTGACCGTGTGATAAAATTAGTTAGTATCGGATCAAACATTGAGTGTCAGCGTGATTAGCTCTAGCTGTGGATTAATCGCGTGTATTTTTACCGGTGTTTCTCTTCACAGGTCGGTAAACTTCATCTTCACATAAAGGCAAGTTATTNTAGTTATGCGTTTATATTTTTGTTCCTAGCCTACTCATGTGTAATAGTTGACAAACTGCATTACGCAGTTGTTTTTCGTTCCTCGTTCAACTCACCAGTAGTACCCATCATGATCTTTACATTCCGGGTTACGAACCAAGAATTTCCTGGGTGTTAAGACAGAAATCGACAGACCTCGGTGTCTGTAAATTCGCAGAGAATACACCCAAACATTGTATAACGTCTCCAGTAATATATTTAAAACTAACGGGGCACAGAAATCCCGCAGTCGTGTGCAACCGAACTGCCGTAACTTACACAGAGCTAATAGATGACACAGTACTTGTTACTCCGGTACCATCTGAATTATATGGGTGAACAGTTGAATAATAATACATGGTTCGGATATGGTTTCTTGTGCAATGGCAAGAATTAAACCAGAGAAGAATAAAGTATAGGCTGCCTTTTCTTCACTAGATAGGAAGAAAATTTAAACTCCGGGTAATGTGATATTTGTGTCAAAAATACACACTAGATACTATGCTCTTGTTGTGGGTTGATGCCATTTGAGCTACCGCAGATTTGCCTTTTACTAGGCATTCAAACATTCAAGTAAGTTCCACTAAACCATCTTGTTCATATCAGGAAAACAAAACCCTTTCAGGACGAATTTCATCAAGTTGTATTGACTACATACCACTTTACTAATAATCAGTGTTTTAAGTATGTTTAATACTTGTTGGCAAGTCCTGTTTCAACCGAGGATTTATCATCTTCATGTCGTAAACTAACTCCTTGTCTGATGAAATCGGTGTATTAGAACACTTACAGAGAGCAATTGAAAGAGTCAGATATTTTCAGACGGTTTTCATATAGTGATGGAGGATTAGGGATGTTGCTAAATAGCTTTCGTCACTGTGGATCGAAAACGTTTTGCAAAACATCCTAGGCTGTTCAACGGAACAGAAAAAACACATGGTCAAACGTGACTGTCAAAAGCGGTATTGCTCGGTCAACAAACTGGTCAATCAACAATTAAAATTGTTTTTTTTTAATCCAAACACAACGTGTACGTTAACCCGAAAAAATGTTGTCTTCAAATTTACAGTATTTGGTTGGCATCATTTAAGTGGGCTGAAGAACACAGGACGCGTGTTATTCGGGTCGGTTCACCAAACCGTCACTTTCAGGGGACACAAAATGAGGTTTCAGCAACATTTTGAAATATATGACTTTTTGTTTCGATCTATGTCGTTGTGCAAAATCCGCTGCCTCACTTAGTTGTATATTCAAAGATATGAACGCATTTTATTCCCACCTGAGGCATTAATCTGGACACAGTTACTGAATAGCTCCGTATAGGTGCATATAAAAGAAATAGAACGGAAGATCACCTTCGGCAATTTATATGGTTGCTGGATCCCTTCTATTCTGGGACACAATCGTTCTGATTTAACGTTCTAAACTGAAAGTAGAAGATATTTAACAATCAAAGGTAGAGGGTGGAGTCAGTATAAAACACGAATTTTCAAGCCATATTTTAACGGGACCGAGGAATACGGTTTATAGACAAAACATTTTCTTATCAAAAATCTGTAGCCCAAGAGAATGTAATCTGATTTTGGGTTTCATAGAATCCCTGCAGGTTTATTCTATAATATTGCATTGTGTTCGTGAAGTCTCTAACGAAAAGAAGAGTACTTGTTGATGATGCATAAGAGTAATGGAGGAACTGATTCAATTTCATAGAGCAAATGAAGCGTTAACATAAAAGTTAGAAAGTCCTGAATAGCAGTGCGAACGGGTTGCAGTGCGAATCCATAGACTCATCTAGAGATCCAACCCGGGATCTCACGGGCAGAACGCAAACACGCTACCCGCTCGGCCACCGGACAACTGATCGCAGCGTTTTTCATTTTCCGTATACACGTTATGGCAGTGAGGTTGTGAAAGTTTTCAACAGCGTCTCAATTAGGTCAAAACAGCTTCCTATCGTTTTAGTTCATGCTTCATTGGCTCTATACACGACGAATTCCTGATGAATTTGCATTGCAACGTTTGCAAGTGAATGTATTTTTAAATCCAGTCAAGAAGATAGACATGCGTTACAAACGGTAAATATGAACAAAAGCTGTATTCGGATAGACAACTATCAAGAAGCTCCACGGTAATCACGGTATTTTTCAAAGAGAGAATGAAACCACACGGTGGATTAACATTGATAATGATTATAAATAAAATATGCTGAGATACGAAATAAAGGTTTCACTTCCTTTTTTTGTTTATTGATGACATAATTGAACAATAAACTTTCAGGAAACAGGCCGGGGCCATACAAGGGCTTACTGAGGAAATACATATTATGGATAGAGGAATGGCCGTGGCGTTCGAACCCAGGAACCCCAGGGGGATATTTCGGCGGCCTTACCACTGGAAAACAGCCACCAAAAATGATTCAATGCTCGAGGTGATGCCATAAGAAGTTGACCGATGGACGGGGTTAAGCAAGCTCACATAGCCTGTCCGGCAGAAAAAATACAGGTAATTTCACTGGTCTCAATTTTGAGACCGTTGTAGAGATTACACTGCAAAGCGCAGATAATACACACGGTTTTAGCTCTGAGAGCCGAGTGTGAGACGTTTTGAATGTTACAACGTTTTTTAACTAAACGCCTCCAGAACCCGAGTATCAGACAACGTTGACCAACTTTCCACAACCAATTCAACCATTTTTAAATGTAACCCGTGTATACCTGCTCTGAATTAGTTTAGACATGTGTGATGTGCAGCCCGGAGCCCTCCGAGATCAAATTCACATTTGCACACCGTTACTTCTCAAAATGAATAATACTGAGACTGCCAGTTGTTAGGTCAGGTAGCAATAAACCGTCTCGCCTATAAAATGTTCGTTTGATGACCTGGAATGCTTATGAAATTCGAAGAATCATCATTTTGTTCTCTTTTGTATTGATTATAAATTTTCTTAAATGAACTTTCTTAAGTTCCAGAGACAAACATCGGCCACCTAGTGATGAGCGCTTAGAGATACAACGCAGTTCCGTGAGTGCACAGTGGAGAAAGACCTAGAGAAGAATTTAGCCAACGACAGGTACATGTGCTTTACTTAGATTTCATGAAAAACACTTCAGATAAAGCTCGATACAGTGCTCCCTGTCTCAAATCCTTTCACCATCTTGTGATTCACGTAAAGAAACCCAGAGTATTACCATACCATACCATAGTATTAGCCTTAATTTTTCACATGTTTAAAACCTGGAATTTTTTGCTTCATTTGCATTCACGATTGATATAATCTGGTCGAATTTTCAATCACAACTGTTGAGTTTATAACTAAACAGTGCGCTCAAGTGCATGTCAGTGTTTTTCAAGGAGTGTATGACTATAGAATGGAGGTGTAAAACACAAATCAATGCTCCGATGGAGTGATCGGAGAGAAGTGCACAGTGCGAGTAAGGAATAACACAAAAAAGAAAAGACAAACTAAATTTGTGTAATTATTTGCGAATGCTTTTTATCTGAGCGTGACAAAGAGAACAGCTTGCAACATATCTCAGTCATCATTTGGAAAGAGCGTGGATGCGGACCTAGTTTTCATTCATCCACGGCGCCTTATCTTCTAAAAGTGAAAATTCGTTCGTTTATTGTCGATTGTCGAAAAATTTACATTTCATCAAACTTGACAAATTAGTCTCCGAGGGGGTATGATAAGCTCAAGTTAACTAGGGATACTCACATGGCTATAATGCATCACTGTCTTGGAGATTTTGTTTACGTTCGGTCTCCATAAACAGTTATGCTTTTCCAACTCTATTTCACCTGACACTTCAATCTGTTTACTTTACAAAAGATATAAATTTTCAAATTAAAGTTTCAGTGAAATACAATGACTTTACAGAGTTACATGCCATTTTCATTTAATCACAAGTCACCCGTTGGTTGATTAGTTCAGTCTAGTACGAAAGTTAACCATCAACCTTACACCACAAGAAGCCTACTTTTTACTTTCAAAGCGAGCACGAATACGCATGGAACTGAGCTGACGAAGATATTCCTTAATAGATTTCGAAAGTGTACTCACTGAGATGCGCTTATGCATTTTAAAGGCAACCTCCTTTTTAGACTAAGCAGCTTATCATACTTCTTGTCCGAGGCATGGTGCTTATGTGACCGACAAGTTTTCATTACATGTAACGAGTTCCCTTTAACATTTTCATGAGAGCAATAAGAAGCATCATGATCACAGGATGGGCTGTATTAAACTATTTCTTGACAACCTTATCAGCTGTGTACATAGATTTAGACCACGTTTGGTTAAAAGAGTGACAGGTTTTGGGAAAGGCGAACATGCACGGGGAAGAGAAGTCAATCAACACGAAGGCCAAAGGTCGCTGGTATGAACCGGATTGGGCAAACGTGATCTCAATCTATGTACACAGCTAATGAGATTACCACGAAATAGTTGCATGCAACACATCCTATGATCATAATACTTCTTGCTCTCATGAAAATTTTTGATTAATCGAAATGTACACTGTGATTACTTGATTTTGTTTAAAGTGTTCTTTGAATTGTCGTCCCTTGATGTGGTCTCGCATCTGTAGATGTTAATCGTTCCACCGGGAACGGACCCCCGTCTGCAATCTGTACTCCAAACTTTAGGCATACATAATTCTAGATGGTGAATGTTTGCATTAGCCCATTCTGCTTTTCAAACAGCGGGGAATTAATGATCTTCCAAGGAGTGAAACCCACAACCAACATCACTAACAGTGCCTGGTGCATGCGAAAAACCGAATGAACCAATCCAAACATTCACCATCTAAATTGATTGAGCCACTCGCACGAGGTGATAACTGTCGACCGTGTAGCCCAAAGGTAAGGATTTGAAGTCCCAGTCCGAAGAATCGCGATTCAGGTCTTGACAGAGACACAAAAAGTACGCGCTGCTGACCAGTTCCAAACAGGACGAAACAGCTGTCCAGTGCTCTCTGTGGGTTATCACAAACATTTCTATCACATTTAAAGACGTTACTCTGTATTTTCATAACTATTTTTCGGCCCTGCCAGTTGAATGCACCTCAAGTCACCAGTTGCACTTACTGCACAACCACTCGATAGATCGAGACTGAGGTCATTAAACCCGTCAGGCTCGGTTGGGCGAATTTGTGTCGCCCATCCAACCAACCAACCCACTAACCTATTGTGATGAAAATTAGCGGGGATGGGCGGCATTGCTGTCATTCCACGGTTTGTGTGACTCATCGACTGACTGAGGCGTGCTGACCTCATTCACTTTGCCGGACAAGTCGGGGATCGGTTCCCCCGCTGAAACACACAAACACGTGTGTGTGTGTTTGTGTATACACATACATGTCAAGTGCGTGAATCAGCAAACAAATTCGTCTTAAATGGAAGGATTGATTGGATTAGAAAATGCTAGCTATTTAGTTAGCATATAAGACCTCGTCCGTTGTTCAGATGTGTACCAACAAGGCTGTCGTTTGGTTCGCTTTGATTCGCATCCTAGCGAGCAGCTTACACTGGGCTTAGTCTAGACATCTAACAGATCTTCTCCCCTCGACACGTAGATATGTTTCGAGAAGAAAGAACAATAACAGCAATCAGTCTTCACCTTCGTGTTGGTGCCCGCTAACCAGTAGAGACAGGAACGCTTTACAGAAAAAAAGTCTCATCTCGCAGACGGTTCCTATTTGACGAGGCAATTAGCGGGTGCACTGAACACGGAAGTACAGTGACAGGTGGCCACGCACATGAGAAACAGAAAACGTGCAAAACAAACCGAACTTATTTTGCCTTGGACACCACCACTGTGTGCTGCAAGTAGATCAATTTTTAAAAAATAAAAGTCACAAAGCAATGTAACTTCAACAAGTTTCATCGGGGGTACTGCAACCCTTGAAGTTGTGCATGTAAAGAATTTCGTTTGTGAATAAAGTAGTGAAAAACGACAGTTTGGTAGACAGCTATTCCAGCTTTTACGAAAAAAAAATAAACGTGCACCTTCTAGCTGAACTTAATGTGATGATGATACTCAATCCCGATTGGGTGTTTAACCGTTACGCAAACTTAATCTTTAATGGATGTGGACGGAATCTCTAATCGCTTCTGTAAAATGGGTCAAGATCTTTATCAATAGGCAATAAACGGGTGAAATGAATTTGGAAATCATATCATAAGCGAACGAGTTTGGGCCGGGCTGCAACACAGTTCGCTACCGTGTAGCAGTATCATGATCTTCCGCCCCATTACCTGTTACAGAATTTATTTCGAAGGAACTTACCAATAATGATGACCATCGTCTTACGTGATGAAATGTAAAATTTGAATATGCTCTCGATGAAAACTTTAAACATATTACAAGGAGAACTCTAGTAAGGAAAAGAGGTCAAAATAATGCAGAACAATCAATGTTGATACAGAATCAAAGTGCATTTCATTGGCTATCGTTTTGGGTGAATATGGTTGAGTTATCAAGGCCCTGCCGCAATTAAATGAGAATCGAATGTTCAATTTGTGTCCGCGCTCTACATTGCTCCATTTCCCTAGTGTAAGTTCAATGGAACAAATGATTGGCTGCCACGCCCACATTGAGCTCATGACTATACCTTAAGTGAATCGATGATTTTTTCTCAAATTGCTCTACGTGTTCTCTGTGCCTATTATTTAATCAAAAAGATGAGGAATTCGTGATCACTTTCTTGTTGAATGGCTATAATATACTAAGTGTTGCAATCTCGTTAAAAACAAAACGCAGTGATTGATAATAATGTTTATGCATCAGAATATACATCAATAATTAGGGAGAAAATTTTCTTAGGACCGAGAAAATTCCTGTAATCGATTAAGAAGGAATTTGGTTCAGTGTTTAGTGCTTGTGACAAGAAAGACTTTCAGAGAGGACACAATAGAAGATGAACTGCTTTTTATTGAGATCTATCTGTGCACACAGTGGACCTTCTGAACGCATTGTTCACAAAATGGTTCAATGCAATGAAAACTTTTGAGGGTGGGAACAACTCAACTGAGATCATACGACGGGGATTATCTAACGCAACTGATCAAACGTTCTACGCAGCAAAGTCTCAGGTTCAAGCATATTGTGTATTCACGAATGAAGGACAAGGTGGCACAATCTTACATCACATCGTATGTACAGACTCAATCACTTTCCTCTGTGTCACAAAGTACACCTGCCGCATGGTTAGTTGATTTTTAAAACGAATTCATGAACACCACACTGATTGGCCGAACACTGAAAGGATTATGTCCCTTACCAGTACATTGATTTCACACCTAGCTAAAGCAAATAACTATATGAACGCGATCGAGGCATTCCTGTTCGACAATGAATGCGAGTTACTTGTGCGCTGTTAGTCACAGCGAAAGAGGTAAGATTTCGTGACAAAAAACCTACTTCTGTGTGTCGAAATACAGTTTCTTTATAGGCTTAAGCTCTTCTGAACCACCAGTTCAATCCCGTGTAATCTCGGTGATTAGATGAATGAAGGAACAATTGATTGAACATTGCGGATCTCAAATTCGTTCTTAAGATGAAATCCAATTCAGTAATCTGTGATGAGAATGCTTTCCTGAGCTTTATGTGACACCGCATCACTTTTTTCGCCGAGAAACAATTCAGCTGTGTAAATATCTTTTGGGGACAAGAGGAGCATGAGCTTGTAAGTAATTCCCATAATAAAACTTCGACCTTAACTTTTCTACAAGACAATTTTCTTCTGTATTAGTAATATATATGGTGATATACTGTGTGATATACTGGTGATATACTGACATGTTGTAACTTTTAGATAACGACGCGACGGAACTAGTTTGGACCGTGACCCAAACGGAACGAGCGTTAGGAGTGACCACGAACAGGAATTGTAACGACGAAATGACCCAATGAGTACAACACGAATACGCCCGACGGCGGTGTCCAGCGCAATTACAAAAAGAACCGGAAGAACGCCATGCGAGAGTAATACAATCCCGGAACTCAACCAGAGAGAAGACTGAAGACAGGCCTTCAAATGAGGTTGTGCGTGTGCCTCGATCCAGAGGGCGATTGCTGTGGACAACTCATCTGTTTATATACAGCTTTAGGACGGGCCAGCAATGACCTTGAAAATTAGCTCGAAATTACAGAGCTATGAGGAAATGGATCAACCAGGTTCAGATATTGCCGGTGGAGTGAACTGCGATTTTTACGGCGCGAAAATTCGGAAGTTCAACTTTTATTGAAATAATTGGGAAAATAAGAAAAAATAAATGGAAA